>CAXIEF010000292.1:0-11957 GCA_964023185.1 Macaria liturata
ACGCTTTCCACGCTCACATTGACTCCTAGTCCTATGTGTAAGTTGTTGCTGCTATACGAGGCATCGGGAAATGTATGCTGAGCCGAAAGGGAGATGATACGCATCGATACGAACACACTTTACCAGGGGACAAGCTTAACATGCTAGTTGGTAATTGATATTTGGAAATCATCAGCATCTTCTTACTAGTGTAGTTTGAAAGTAAAAGCATTTGAGCACTTACCCACCCACTATGTTTATTTTGAAAAATATCAACAAAAGATTCCAAATGTATAAATTAGGCGATATTGTCTCTCATTCAGCCACATGCTTAAAAGTTGTTCGAATCGATCCTGTTTCGGCTTGTCATCGTGTTTCCCCATCCCCTATAAACTAGATACTTCAGACCCTACTGACTATGTTTATGCGCTTTCAGCTATCCTGGACTCGCTATGTAAAGAATTTCTCGCAGTCAACGTGTCTGCTATCCTCTATCTTATGAATCATGAACAATACGGGCGTTCTACTGCCTCTGCACAGTATTTTCTACAACTCGCCGGGTATCTCGGCATACCGGTAAACGCTTTATCTTTCTCTATGCATGTTTAGTGTCTGTTATAGAGTTTGTGCTTTGATGACGGTGCTCGCTAGATAACTCTTCACTATACGAATAAATAACGTAAGTGCTAGCCGGTTATTACAACTAAAATACGAATAAATGGTAGGTATTTTAAGTAGACTTTCTAATTTCAAGATCATATTATAATGACCAGCACTATTAGCTTTGAATTGGTCCACGCAGAGAGTTATCTTGTGGCACTGGTGTTTGTCTAAAATCTCTAGATGTAGTATTTTAAAAATTAATTGCATTTAACTTCCTATTTAAAGATTTGATTTGGAAATATTAAATTCAAGACAGATATAGAGACATTGGCAATGTGGAAAATTATTTGTATTCTTGATGTCTATTACGGCCGAGAAGGATTTAAAATTCTGAACGAAAACTTGCAACTTTATTCGTATAAAATGAAATATGTGTTGGTTAGTCATCTTATACAACGCATGAACAACTAACGTAAGTTTTGTTAGAACTTTAAATCCTTGCCGTGCCGGCCTCTCACACCATTCTTTGAACTAGGTACTACCTACTTTCTCAACCTGGGTGCTTCGATACAGGCTTTCAGCGAAGCTATAACGAGATATATTCATAACTAGTGGACGCCCGTGCCTTCGCTCGCATTATTTTAGGATAAAGAGTAGCCTATGACACTCAAGACCTCATACTACCTACATACCAAAAATCATGATTTTAGCCGTTTGTGTGTGTTTATTTAAACAGACAAAATTTCTAGAAATTGTTGGAACGCGTTCTGCTATTAATTCGAAGTACTTATAGTAAAAGTATTTTTTGTAAATATCTTCAATGTTCAGGCCCTCTTCAGCTTTAGGTATTATACATACTTATAGATTTGTACGCAACCGTTATTGTAAATAAACAAAACACAAGCATACAACAGCTACACGTGGCAATGACATTGCAGGTGATCGCATGGAACGCAGACAACAGCGGGCTGGAGAAGCGAGCGTCGCACGCGTCGCTGCGGCTGCAGCTGGCGCCGTCCATCGAGCACCAGACCGCCGCCATGCTGTCCATCCTGGAGCGGTACAAGTGGCACCAGTTCAGCGTCGTCACCTCCGCCATCGCGGGCCACGACGACTTCATACAGGCCGTGCGGGAGAGGGTCATAGCGCTGCAAGTAAGTCTAAATATATAAAACTCAAAGGTGACTGACTGATATAGTGATCTATCAACGCACAGCCCAAACCACTGGACGGATTGGGCTGAAATATGGAATGAAGGTAGATGTTTATGACGTAGGCATCCGCTAAGAAAGGATTTTTAAAAATGCTACTTTTAAAGGGATGAAATAGGGAATGCAACTTTTACTTCTTAATGCGAGCGAAGCCGCGAGCACCCACTAGTTCTCTATATAATGATAGACTAATGGAGTCTGCGTGCTGCCGCGGTCCCAGAACGCACGTTATGAAGATGGATGTCATTACATCCGAAACGCGTAAACAACATACGCGCCTACCTATTACACGTGAGTGAAAACCGTTTAGTTAACATATTGATAATGATAGAAGTCAGAAAGACACAGACACACTCGTACAAGATGTTTGAAAGATCTTCCCAATTGCCAATTCTACCAATGCCATCATCTTCTAAAGATGTAAAACTCAAAGGTGACTGACTGACATAGTGATCTATCAACGCACAGCCCAAACCACTAAATAGATCGGGCTGTAATTTGGCTTGCAGGTAGATGTTATGACGTAAGCAAATGCCACTTGTACCTAAAGGGATGCAAGTTTTACTTCTTAATGCGAGCGAAGCCGCGAGCAACCACTAGTTTGTTTTATATATGAAACTAGTGGGTGCTCGCGGCTTCGCTCGCAAAAAGAAGTAAAACTTGCATCCCCTATTTCACCCCTTTGAAAGTGGCATTACCAAAATCCCTTTCTTAGCGGATGCCTACGTCATAACATCTACCTTCATTCTAAATTTAAGCCCAATCCGTCCAGTGGTTTGGGCTGTGCGTTGATAGATCACTATATGAATCAGTCAGTCACCGTTGAGTTTTATATATATAGATAGATTACTAATTAATGTTCTATGTGCGGGCTCAAAGGTCTTGCGTGAGAGTTTGCGGTGGATCACTGCGAGATTTTCATAAATATAGTTACAAAACAGTTAATCTTCTTCTTCTTATCGAATGAGAGTGGCTAACTCTGGTGTCGAGAGTTTCTCAAGCCGCCCTGAGGACCTCTGGCATGGCTTAACGACTGCCGTACTAGACAACTAGCCGGGACCTACAATTTAACGTGTCATCCGACCCACGATAATAATAACCCACGTCACAGTTAATGAATAACTTGTTTGAACAGGATCGCTTCAAGTTCACGATACTGAACGCGGTGGTAGTGAAGCGCGGCTCGGAGGACCTGACGGAGCTGGTGACGAGCGAGGCGCGTGTGATGCTGCTGTACGCCACGCGGGAGGAGGCGGCAGACATCCTGTCCGCGGCCGGGGACCTGCACCTCACCGGGGAGAACTTCGTGTGGATTGTGACGCAGAGTGTGCTGGGCAGTCTGCAGCAACCCAACAAGTTCCCGGTCGGGATGCTGGGTTAGACATCCTTTTAGTTACCATTATACATTTTGAGTTTTGATTTAATCTCCTATAGTTCTTTAGTCTTTGCAGTTCTTCAGTACAGTTCCTAGTTATTAAAAGCTACTCATACTTGCAGGCGTCCACTTCGACACGTCGAGCTCGTCTCTAATAGCTGAGATAGCGACGGCGGTGAAGGTGTTCGCGTACGGCGTGGAGTCGTACGTGTCGGAGCCAGACAACGTGCGGTACCCGCTCGGCACGCGGCTGTCGTGCGGTGCCGGCGCGGGCGAGGCGCGCTGGTCCACGGGAGAGAGGTCTTGTTTTTAAATTCGAAGTACCTAAGTAATTTATTAGCATAACGATATTTTCAGCGAGTTTGTTAAATCTTATGTCCTTGCTGTCTAGCCAGGCTGTTGTAAGCCGTGTCAGAGGCCCTTAGGGTGGTGAGAAAACTCTTAACAGAAAAAGTAGCCATTCTCATTCGAACTTTGTAAGTGCTGTGTTTCAAAACGATATTTCTTCTTACTATATAAACTCCAATCAGAAGTCACTACTACTTTTGTCCGTAACCAAAAGAACAACAGCAATCAAACTTGTTTCAGATAAGCTTAGTGAAGTGAATTAAGTTTGCTATCTAAACCCATCGGTCGAGGTCGGAATGACTTTACGGCTTGTACTAAAACTCACAGCATTACCGTCTTATCCAATTTACGAGTAAACTACCTACACATAAATGCCACTTTATAGTTACTGCCTTCTTACGAGTTTTGGACGTTCTTTTTTCTATTGAATGGAAGTGGTAAACAAACTTTCTTGTGTAAAATGGCTAAGCTAACTCTAGTGTCAAGAGTTTACAAACTTCTGTAGGGGCTTCTAATATGGCGAATGATTCAGCGATGAATAAATGATAGGTAGGTATATTGGTTTGTGAAACTTCGTGCTAAGGTGTTACAGTCGTTGTTGCTAAAACAAGAACAAACATTTGAAAAACAATAATTTCTACTTGAAAGACTTACATACTCGTATTATAATAAATAGTTCCAGTTATATCAGGCAGGCTGTAATCAAACGGAAACCTATCCCACATAAAAAAAAAACATATAATTTTTGTATCTAGTTAAGTTTTTTTGTTAATTAACAACTGCCATAACATAACAAGAAGCTGACCAAATCCCCACATCACAATTAAAAAAATGCCAGAGGCCCTCAGGGCGGTTTGATAGACTCTTGACACCAGAGATGGCCACTCTCATTCGATAAGAAGAAGAATTTAAAAAAACCTACTTTCTGGCAGGTTCTACCGGCACCTCCGCAACGTGAGCGTGGAAGGCGAGGCGGGCCGGCCGAGCATAGAGTTCACCCCCGACGGTGAGCTGCGAGCCGCCGAGCTCAAGATCATGAACCTGAGGCCTTCTATTGGAGAACAGGTACATATGTAATAGAGAACCAATATATAGAATATGTAATAGAGAAAAGAGTGAAATTAAATTCAATTAAATCTACATTAATTTGTAACCCATTCCATCAAAAAACCAAATAGTAACTTAAGAACTCACTTACTTCGTTACGTGTCGCTCTCTTGAGTCGTATATCCTCATGACTTGGAGCCATGACTCCCCCGCAGAACTAATTCGTTAGGGGAGTTCTCTTGGGCAGATATATCATGGTGGGTGCCCAGGTCCTTCCACGGAAGACACATGTCCTCGGATATTAACGAGTGTAATATTTTGATACAATCATTGTCAAGCGACGTGTACCAAATAAGTGTGACTGTGTGTTTTAAAATACATGACTTGCCTTACAGACAGCTCATTTCAAAGCATTTTTTTTAACTTGTGTAATAAAAGTATTTATGGGTTAAAAATATTGGTTTTGAATGACTAGATCCAAAATTTCCTTTTACAGTTAATATGGGAAGAGATCGGCACATGGAACTCTTACCCCAAAGAGCGGCTAGTCATCAAAGACATAGTCTGGCCTGGCGGCCTCCACACGCCTCCCCAGGGAGTGCCCGAGAAGTTCCACATGAGGATAACCTTCTTGGAAGAACCTCCGTACATCAACCTGGCCTTGCCTGACCCAGTGACGAGTAGATGCTCGCTCGATAGAGGCGTCATCTGCAGAGTGGCGCCTGACTCGGAAGTGGCTGGGTAAGGGGAAATAACTCTTTCACACTACTTCTACTTGTTGTAACTGCATAACAAAATCTTAATTTAGTGCTATGTTGCTTTTGAAATAAAAAAATCTGCATGTCACAGCACAGAAATAGACCTAGTGTGATATCCAGGGTTTGCCTATTAGTGTAGTCCACAAAGCCCTAGTTTATGTAATCCTCTATATTTAATCAACCTTACTGTGTACAACCCTACTGAAAGTTCAAATAAACGCTTTTTATGTTTTATGTTTACACTAATAACATCGTAATGCCTACTTTAGTAGGCTTTATAAATTGGTGCGTGTTAGATCTTTCTTTGAGATAAATATCGCTTAAAAAACTACTGACTGAGAAAGATATATTTTTGATAAACATTTGTCTTTTGATAAGGCGACCGCATGTGAAGTTGACGCAAAAGACGTTAGTGTAGCCGTAGCGTGATTTTCTCTGAAGTGACAAATGTTCTTATGTTTAGCATAACTCAACCCTGAAATATGAAACAAAAAACGGTAGAACTTAGCAAAAAATGATACAGTATCATTAAAAATATATATATGTAAAGTATGGAAAAAATGCAGCATCATTTTACCAGCACTATTGCACTTTTAAGTAGGTATCAGATGGATCAGACAGGCTGAAGACCGTACTATGTGGCGCGTTGGAGAGGAGGACTATGCTCAGCAGTGGGTGGACACGGGCTGACATGATGATGATGATTGTACTTTTATGAAACAAGGAATAATGAAACGAAATGTGACACCATCACTAAAAATTGACCACTTATTTGTAGACTAGACCCGGGTCAGGCGCACGGCAACAGCTCCATATACCAGTGCTGCAGCGGGTTTTGCATAGACCTGCTGCAGCAGCTGGCGGAGCAGCTCGGCTTCACATACGAGCTGGTGCGGGTCGAGGACGGCAGGTGGGGCACGCTGCACGGCGGCAAGTGGAACGGACTTATTGCGGACCTGGTTAATAAGAAGACGGATATGGTGAGACTTTGTTATTAATGTTTTTTATTTTATGTATATAATTATTTTTATCGAATGAGAGTGGCTAACTCTGGTGTCAAGAGTTTATCAGGCCGCTCTAAGGGCCTCTGAAATGGCTTATATAGTTTTATATAATTAGGAATCAACTATAAATAGTTATCTAGTTAAACCCATCCATAGTATATTGAAATATAACTTTATCTGTAGATATTCGATCCAGGCTACCAGCTCTACCCATATAATTTTTGTTTATTAGTCAAAGCTATCACTATCTATGTACCTACATTGATGAATCGATTCTCACAGCATTCCATTTGTAACTCCCTTACTTCAATTAACTCTTCATTCAAATGACTCCTCATGCAATAATACATGGCTTTACCCCATTGGTTAATGCTCTGCTATTTTAGCCTAGCTTTTGTTATGTAATCCTTTTTGTTCAACCTTAATCCTTACTAACAACCCTTTTGATAGCATATTTTTTTTCATGTTTTATTCTATAGAAATCAATCTAACCCGAAAAATTGTAAATTCTAGGTCCTAACATCTCTAATAATCAATTCGGACCGTGAAGCAGTGGTAGACTTCAGCGTCCCGTTCATGGAGACTGGCGTGGCCATCGTGGTGGCCAAGCGTACCGGCATCATCTCGCCCACTGCGTTCCTGGAGCCATTCGACACGGCCTCCTGGATGCTGGTGGGGGCTGTGGCGATACAGGTAAGAATGTATACCACGTTAATTTTTAAAGATATCTAATGTTTAATTAATTAAAAGAACGCGCAAAAGGACAACAATAGTAAAAATAACCCTGTAATAAATAACGACGAAGGACGCCGAAAGAGTCCAATGCGCAATTTTGTTTCAAGCGATGTTAGGTAGAGTGACGTCATAACATAATACACCAAAGTGTTATTCGAGCCCATGCGCGTTTTACACGTGGGTCTTAATTTAACTCGTAAGCTAATAGTAGGTAGGACTACAATTTACAACAATGAATATCTTAAACTCCAGTAAAATAAAATTTTGAATATTAATTAAACTTACTTGTATGATTATAATTCATTATTTGTATTTATCCGTCCAGGCGGCGACGTTCACAATATTCTTCTTCGAGTGGTTGTCCCCGAGTGGGTTCGACTGCTCCACGGGGCAGGAGTCGAAGCGCTCGCCGCAGAACCGCTTCTCACTCTGTCGCACGTACTGGCTCGTCTGGGCGGTGCTTTTTCAGGTAACACTAACAATGTTTTTTATAGAAAAAGTTAGGTATGTTTAAAAAGATATGTTACGTAAAATAATGCCAAGAAAACAAAATCAAAGCATTTTCTCCGCAAATTATGAATATATTGTTTTTCATTTGAATGAGACTGATTTAGAGTTAGTTACCTATAAAATGTATATAAAGGCATATTAGGCATAGCATATTCTAAAATAACTCACTGTAACCACTAGTGTAAAACACTATAAGTTAACAACCTGACAGAAAAAGCATAGCAATAAACATATTACTCATGGCATTACGGTCACTTCATATTGTTTGAATTATCAAATTTTTTTGCGAATCATGCGTGTAAAGTCGGTTTTTGTTATTTTATTATCCTCTCCAGACCCTCGGGCCCTAAGCCCCGTAATTTATAAGGCAGCGGCCAACACTGAGAGGCTCTTTATAATATTTATATATGTTCCTAAATTAACTTTATATACATTTTAAGCTGGTTTCGATCCATAATCTGATACTTAATAAGTAAAAAAACAGCAAATCATTTCTTTTATTCATTATTTTTGTATTTGTTTCAGGCGTCCGTGCACGTGGACTCCCCGCGCGGGTTCACGTCCCGCTTCATGACCAACATGTGGGCAATGTTCGCGGTCGTGTTCCTCGCCATCTACACCGCCAACCTCGCCGCCTTCATGATCACCAGGTACTACAGTAACCGTGATCACGAGTTGCATAGTAACTGTGATCATTAGGTATACCTACTATAACTATGATTTCCAGGTACACAGATAACCAGTGCATACCCGCGGCCTCTCCTACCTTATTTCGGGATAAAAGTACCCTATATCACCCATAAATCCGTGCACTACCATTAAACCAAAAAAACACGTAATCTGTGGATCCGTAAAGTAGGATCAAACTTACAGCAACCGTACTATCGCCTAACCAAACCACAGTGCGCTAATGAATCGTGCCATCGAAGTTGTTACAACCTCACGAAACTATACGAGAATTAACGCACTGACAACTTACTATATAGGGGTTGATCACGCTCTCTTTGACCATCATCTCATATGATCTTTAATTTATCTAAATTACATGTCATAACTAGTTTATTACGTTATAATAAAATTTAATGCAGTAAAATTATTTCCCAGGGAAGAGTTCCACGAGCTAAGTGGCATCGACGACCCCCGGATATCGCGGCCCCACTCGCAGCGGCCGCCGCTCAAGTTCGGCACGGTGCCGTGGTCGCACACCGACGCCACGCTGTCAAAGTACTTCCCGCTACCACACTCATATATGACACAGTAAGTACTTATATACATTTTTTACTACATTGGGTTTGCGTTTGACCTTAATCTCTCTAATGTTTGAAGCGTGCTTTCTAATAAGGTTAGCTCTAGCTTAAGTTAATTAGACCTACAGTTGCTATTTTAATGGACTCCAAAAAAGGAGGAAGTTATGGAAAAAGGGCCATTATTGGGTGTATGTTACGCAACATCTACGCCACTATTAATCCATTTTAATTATCTTCGTTAGATATATCATGTTTCAGAGGATTTCTTTTTTCCAACAAATCCGAAATACTAGTTGTAACGCCTACAGAAAATAAGTCAAGCAACCTGATAGAAAAGTAAGAGCAACCGATATGTACCACGGTGTTATGATTCACATCACATTGCTATTAACCATTATTTACCGAGACGTATAATCTTTTTTTTTAATTAAATCATATTTATCGTACTAGCTTTCGATCTCTTTTTCATCTTTACCATTATCTCAAAGATTCTTACTATTATATTGCTCCATTTCAGATACAACCGCAGCACAGTGAGCGCGGGTGTGACGGGCGTGCTGACAGCTGAGCTGGACGCCTTCATATACGACGGCACTGTGCTGGACTACTTAGTCTCACAGGTACAACTCTCGTTCTATGACAATTGGGAATACGCGATAAATTAGCTTCCCATACATTTTGTTTGCTAAATTGTATACGCCTAAAAACACCGCGTTGCACGTTGTGCCAGGCCAAATTTATTGCAATAGCCTTCGATCAGCAAAAGTCTAAATATCCGCTGTGCATTTTAAATTAGTAGGTACGAACCCTACATTTTTTTCTTTCGATATACCTATTAGCTTTTATCTAATAGGTATCGTGTTAGTCAGTAATTCATACCAACACATCACACTTATAGTATATAGGCGAAAGTTTGTTCGTGAATTCGTTTGTGACTTCTTCACGCTCAAACGGCTGAACCTATTCGGAAGAGATTTGGCATGGAGGTAGATTAGACTCTGGATTGACACATAGGCTACTTAATGTCTCTAAGTATCGCGGGCGAAACCGCGGGGCGTTGCTAATAACTGATTGTTCTCAGGACGAAGACTGCCGGCTGCTGACGGTGGGGTCGTGGTACGCCATGTCGGGTTACGGGCTGGCCTTCACGCGCAACTCCAAGTACCTCGGCATGTTCAACAAGCGCCTGCTCGACCTGCGCTCCAACGGGGACCTGGAGAGGCTGCGCAGGTAACACCTGCTTTATTTTTGTAAAAAAGTGGAAAAAGTCATGCTGGCCCGCTTGATGCTAAGCAGTCTCAGTTATCTATGGGCATTTGCAATGCCAGAGGTGATGCAGCGCTTTGCCAGCTCAGATTATTTATTGATACCTTACTTGTAAGAAACCTCGATGGATCTCATATCATTGATCCACCTAGTTGGTAGTTTGTCGGCTGTTAGATTCGATTATTTCGATTTGATTAGTGCTTTTGCTAAAGCAAACGCCCATAGCTGTATGCGATTTTCAAACTTAAGCAACTTTTTATAATCTTGAATATTACTCCAAGGCAAGCACGGCATGAGGACTAAAAGTCTTTCAACCATTTTATCCACCTGTCACCTGTCAGTCACCATACATCAAGTGGATATAAGTGGTAGAGAGACTATTAATCCTCGTGCCGTGCTTGCCCTGCAGAATTGTCTCTCATACCAACTTCCTTATAATCTTTTTAAATATTACTTCATTCCCGTAATCCTCAGGTACTGGATGACGGGCACGTGCAAGCCCAACAAGCAGGAGCACAAGTCGTCCGACCCGCTGGCGCTGGAGCAGTTCCTGTCTGCCTTCCTGCTGCTGATGGCGGGCATCCTGCTGGCCGCCATCCTGCTGGGGCTGGAGCACGTGTACTTCCGCTACATGCGCGCGCACCTCGCCGCCTCCAGCGCCGGCCCCTGCTGCGCGCTCGTGTCGCTGTCTATGGGTCAGTCAGTATGCAGCACGTGTACTCCCGCTACATGCGCGCGCACCTCGCCGCCTCCAGCGCCGGCCCCTGCTGCGCGCTCGTGTCGCTGTCTATGGGTCAGTCGGTATGCAGCACGTGTACTCCCGCTACATGCGCGCGCACCTCGCCGCCTCCAGCGCCGGCCGTACATACTTGTATTTGTAGTCAAATTTCAATAGTACAAGGTGGCGCCATCATCACTTTACTTTACACGATCTGCACCTGGTTCTTTAGTCTGTAACTCGGGCACAGTTAGCGCCCCAAACACTCGCGAGAGCTTAGAAATGGGTTGGTTTTTCGAGCCTGCCTGTAAGGTAACTGTGGTGCCTCCAGCGCCGGCCCCTGCTGCGCGCTCGTGTCGCTGTCTATGGGTCAGTCAGTATACAGCACGTGTACTCCCGCTACATGCGCGCGCACCTCGCCGCCTCCAGCGCCGGCCCCTGCTGCGCGCTCGTGTCGCTGTCTATGGGTCAGTCAGTATGCAGCACGTGTACTCCCGCTACATGCGCGCGCACCTCGCCGCCTCCAGCGCCGGCCGTACATACTTGTATTTGTAGTCAAATTTCAATAGTACAAGGTGGCGCCATCATCACTTTACTTTACACGATCTGCACCTGGTTCTTTAGTCTGTAACTCGGGCACAGTTAGCGCCCCAAACACTCGCGAGAGCTTAGAAATGGGTTGGTTTTTCGAGCCTGCCTGTAAGGTAACTGTGGTCGAACGATTTGCCATCTTGGCGTTAGCAGAAAGACGCAAGTTCGAAAGATTATTTTCCCTCCATTCCAATTTAAAAAAAAAAGTATAAAAAACATATTTTTTCCCATGTCCGATTGCAGGGCAGTCGCTGACGTTCCACGGCGCGGTGGTGGAGGCGGCCACGCGCGGGTACGGCGCCGGCTCGCGGGGACACTGCCGCTCTGCGGTCTGCGCCGCGCAGGTACCCGCCTCGACCACTAGGTGGCGCTGTATTTAATCAATACTGCGTTCAACATTCGTAACACAACATACTGGTTTAAGACTGTGGGTCTAGAACTACTTTCGCAGGCCACTTTCAAAGAATTATTTCTGTATTCTTAGCCGTACGTTTAAGGCACCTATGTAGGAATAGGACGATTGTTTTAAGCGTTTCGATATGCTCTGCATGCTCCTCCTCTTTTC
>CAXIEF010000293.1:0-12301 GCA_964023185.1 Macaria liturata
ATTTGGACCAGTAGTTTGCCACAGCTACGCCGAGGGGCGATGCTGTGAGCAGATCGTATCTAGTGCATGTGTACTGGGGCACAGTGGGCAAGACGTGAAATGGGCCATCGTTTGGGTAGCTCCGCAGCCACATTGGTAGAGTACCCCCATTTGACCAGATTTGTCATGCTGCAGCCAAATTGGGATGGAAGACGGTTTAACGTCTTCCAAGTAGGCCACTCTAGTAGAAAGTAGCAAGTATACTATATATGTACATATATAAGCTGCTAAATTGTGGAACTCCCTGCCTGACTCCCTGTTCCCCGCGGAATATAACCTTAAATCTTCAAAGCGAGAGTGAATCGGTTCTTACTGGGTAAGCACGTTCCATCCTAGTCCGTAATGATTGCTTACCAGGTCAAGTGCAAACCCATCCCTTGTAAAAAAAAGTTACCTTATCATTGTGTGTGGAGCAGTCGGTGAGTCCGCGGATCTGCAGCGCGTCGGCGGTGCGCAGGAAGGCGGACAGCTGCGCCTGCGCAATGTTCACCTGCCCCACGTACATGAACTGCAGCAGCGCGCGCACGTGCGCCACCTCGCAGTCGCGCATGAAGATTATCGGGTGCGGGCATGGGTTGTTCTGGAAACGGGGGGCTGGTTAGCTTCCACTGTCTAGGAATAGGAAGACTACAATACATTTGGCTAAATAATTTAATGCCATACGACATAAATATTGTATTACTTATATCATTAACATATCGTTATTGTATGTTATTGAATTTAAAATAAATACATAAATAAAAACAAACACACAAAAACAGACACGACAAACAAACACAAAGACTCGCACGAAGCGCTTTGCTTCTACCTTCATAGTAAGGACAGCGAGACTATGGAACTCTCTACCTGGAGCTCTGTTCCCAGAAAATTATAACCAGGGGTCTCCAAATCTAGAGTAAATAGGTTTCTTCTAGGCAAACGTGCTACATCTTAGACTATAGTGGTGCTTAACATCAGGCAGGCTATAGTCAAACGTAAGCCTATTTAGTGTTAAAAAAAATATCTTCTAATAATAATCTAATGGGAGTGTTGTCGAGAGTTAATCAAGCCGCACTAAGAGTCTCTGACATGGCTTATCGACTGCCGTACAATGAGAAATGGACGGGATGAAAGTGGCATCCAACCCACAGAAGCGCCCAGAATGGAATGCCATTACTTATATAATGATTGACTAATTAACGATTTTCAAAGGAAACAAAAACATAACGTGGAGAGACGATTTGTACCACAAAAAATGTACTTGAACTTAAAAACTCTTGTCACTGCAATTATAATATAATACTATGTATATGAAGAAAAATGAAGATTGTTCTGGTAGCGGGGCTAGAAGAATTTGTCGTCACGTTTAGTTATATCGATTCAATTGTTGCTGAGCAAGCGAAAGAGTAATAGTATAATAAATAAATTACGTTTTTGGGACCGGACTATAAAAACAAAAGCAATTAGAATAACACATTGGAATATCATTTAACCATGAAATTAATCCAATAGAATGCTAAAAGACCTCATGGAGAACTAACTATAGCTAACAAGGTCTTTAGTTGGTCGTTAAATGCGTTAAAAGCTAATTGTAGGAAACACTCTCAACCAATCGCCTATAAAAAGGAGTGAATAAATCGAAGTTAAAGTCCTTGTTTAGGAATAACTATAAGATCTTAATACATGTTAAAGATTTTCGTAAGATTTCCTAAAACGAAAATCTGAGTAAGTGTGGTAAGATATATGTATGATTGACGAAAGTATTAAATTCTGTTTTTATGCTAGAATAGTGTTAAAATAGAACGGATAAGATTGACTGGCCTGTTAGCTTAGTTGGTAGTGGCTCTGCCTTAAAATCTAGGGGTTGCGGGTTCGATTCCCGCCTGACACAAGTATTTATGCATTTTAAAAATGTATAATTTCTTGTGTTGAGTCTGGTTGTTTGTATATAATAAGTATGTTATTACAAAAGAAAAGTTTATAAGTATTATATCCGTTATCTAGTACCCACGACACAAGCGTTTGCTTAGTGTGGGGCTAGATGGCGCTGTGTGCAATGTCCCGAAATATTTATTTATTTATTATTTATTTATTTATAAAAAAAGATAAATCTCAAGGTCAATAATGTGAATTATGTACATATACGATTTATTGCAATATTATGCAACAGTCGGTAAATTAATGAGACTGCTAATAACGAAATTAATAAAAAACCACTCGGGAAACCTTTTGAATAACCTAGGTATTAACGTAAATTAAACACTAAAAGAATGACGTAAGTACCACCATATTAGTAATACAAAATAACATAAACGTGATTCTCGTGAATTAGTTAGTGAATTAAATAAATTTTGCGTGTTTTTTCTTGTGTTTTACGTCTTCTCTACGATGTTTTTATCCTAAAAAGATTTCTGTGAACTGCCGGATTATAATATAAAAAGAACATAATCATCAAGCCATATTAACTTTTCATGAGATATGAATGAAGTCTAAACTATTGTAAGTCCGTCGCATACATTTTGGAGCCAACCTATAAAGATGGCATATTCTTTTGATTTCCATATGCATATTTAAGCAAAGCAAAACTAATCCGGCGATGATAATTACGAAGGCCGAGTGATGACATCCTGCTAATTCTAGAATATGAAATGCAGCGGTGAGAGTTGCATGGTGCAAAATGCAACTTTCTAAAACGTTTTAAAAGATCACGACGCTTTTTATGTAAGCTATTTGTGGGACGAGCGCCACAAAAACACGATTCCGGAAACTTTTTGCAATATTTGCTTGTTTATGGAGGATAAATAAATACACATTAAACATCCACCAAATAAATACAAATAAGTATGAACACGGAATCTACTTCAAACTCTTTGTCGAGTTTACTGCGTAGTTGGAAGAAAGATCTAAAAGTTCCGCGCGCAAAGCTCGGCATTTTTCAGCAAACATACGAGTTTCAACGACTAAGTTATCGTAAGCTTATCTTAAATTTTATTTCAAGGTTTGAAACGTTAGTCTTCAAGAAATATTCGCGGGTTGCATAATACTGAACCGATTATGATCGGATTTTCGCAACTTGAAAGCTCAGACTGTAGAGCAGACGGCGGCCTTGAGTTTTCTAACATTATTTTTCATGTAAGTACAGACAGTCGAAATCGATTAAGTTCTTGGTTTAATTTAGGACCAATCGGTATGTCATCCAACAAAATAGGATACAGATATCATGTCGTAGAAAATTATAAGGAGTTGTTATTTTGTATATAATGCTGACGTTAAGAAATATAGAATCAATTTAAAAAAAAAACTATAGATTAAGTTTTTTTGATGACCCATATAGTCTATATAAATATCTACAACCCACGTTTACAATAAACCCATAAACATTTTACACAACGTCTCCAACTCTCAAACCAATTATAAATCCGTGCGTCGCAAACATTCACAATGATTTTTATAGATGTGCTTTTGCAACAACAATAATTTAGAGAAAAGAGCGAGACATGGCTCTCTCGAACTAATGAGAGTCTGTTACAAACACTCGTAATACGATAAATTGCTCGAGATATATTGTAAAACCCATTTTGTGATAAACAAACTACAAATATCTACACGCCAACCGTTCCCATAATGAAAGTGGGTAAAGTAGCTGTATTTTGTATCTGACGTCTACCTCTGACGCCAAATAAGGGCTGTTACACATTTGAGAACGCTCCTTTGTCTGTTCGGCGCAGTTACTAATCTTTTCCAACTTGTATTAACCATATAAATGGTTTGATGAGAATCGATAGTAGACCCGTTCATGTGATTGTTTTTTTATGTCCGATGCATTAAGTATTGGCATTGGTAAAATTTAAATATATGGTTTGCGCAGTTGATGTAGCTCCGTAGGTCGGATGTCATGTTAAATATAAAGACGGCTCGACAAGATAACAAAAAGCTTAGTTATCACGGATTTATGAGTTACGTCGTAAACGACAGCTACTGAGAGGAATTCAAAGAGTTCAGTAATTTTCTATAGTTATTTTTAAACGAAGCCGCGTTACGCTGTAGTATGTGAGCGGCGAGTACCACATAGAATGACAATAGGTACGTTCACCCGATCACAGAGTGGCGATCAAAATACAATTACTGGCACACTGTAGGTATTTTCTAAAACAAGAGATAACGAATGTACGCTCCATATAGCGGGTTGACGTCTTGAGATATTTTATTATAATCATTATGGCTTTAGAACGTTTCGTTGCGAAGGCGATTTCGCAGTTTCATGAAAAACTTAACACATAGCGCGCCAAGGTCGCGCTTGATTTGGATCTGTATATTTCTCGGAATTTTGTGGCCAGTGCTTTTTAAAATAAGTAGTAGATATGTTGATTTTTCGCGGTGCCGGTTTTGCGACCAAATCAAAGCCAAGCTAATACGAAAATCATCAAAGTATATTTATGATGTATCCAATCGCAAATTTATAAACTTTAATTAATGCCGTTTTCCCAGAAGTGAGCCATAAAACAATATGTGTAAAAAAAACTACATTCAAACCAACCCAAGAGTCACCTTCCCAACCATGACTATATTAAAACATCAAAATGCAATATTAAATCATCAAAACAGCCATTTATCACCATAGTATGGCAAAAACCTGCTTAATGCTTGCATAAGTATGGTAAACTTTGAGCTTGAGCCACCATGCGTGAAGCATATTGTGAAACCCAGACTTGAGCATAATTAGATATAATTATATTATTATTTTATATTTTATCGCTGCAGACGCCACATTACATTAACATACAGTCAAAAAGTGAGTGACCATGATATCTACAAATGTTAATAAAAATCCATGGCCAGTTGATTTAAAATGATTCTGAGTGTGGTGGATATCATTAGAGATGCAATTCTTAATATGCATCACATTGCATATTATTATCTTGCTTAAGTTGCATTAGCATTTAGTATTTGAGTTTGTACTAACAAGATTTGTTTGAAAAATATTTGATAGACTATAGACAAAAAGATTACTTTGTCAGTGGTACTCATTTGACTAATTCTTGGACAAAATAGATTAAATAGATTAATCATAATTGTAATTTAACACACAAGCCCCTGAATTATAAGTTGCTTCATAAAACAATAGAAACTATTATATTCACCTTTGGGAATATGATATGGGAATCACATTCACTTTGCTCATTAGTACACTGAATGTGATAAAGCCAATATCAAACTACAATATTGTTATAAATCTAATGAAAGCACTAGTTTGCCACTTTCATAGATAAGTATTTTATTTACTAGGTATGAGGACTTGGACTAAAAATATTAAAAATGGCATTTTGTCTTTTGCTTCTTGATTCTAATCAACTCTGTCTGGTAAGATGGCTTTACTATTGTAATTTATTTATGTCCTTAAGGTTAAGAATATATGATACACACAATAATTCATAGGTCATTTGTACAAACATGGACACCAAGCTAATTCAAACAGCTGAATATAGAAAAAAACGTATTGCAGATTATTTAATGCATGTAGATTCTAGGATTTTACAATAAAGACAATTAAATTAACAATAACAAGTCACAGAGAATGTGTTGTTTTTATCCAGTCCATAAGGTTCAAAGAAACTATAAAATTAATTCATTATCATGGCTTATGTTATTCCCAGACTGTGCTATCAGTTTGCTTTAATTTGATTCTTGTGAATCCCTTAAAATGCCCTGTTTGTGAACAAAAACTTTTTGTGCTGATGTCTATTTCATTTTTTATTTTTTATACATAGGAAAATGTAATCAGACTAATTATTGACTAGGAATAGTGGAATTCATAATTATAGGAATATTACAAATTAAGATGGTGCTACATTACATGCATGTGACAAGCTGTTGTTGACATTCAATGATATAGGTACAAAGTAAAAGTTGCTGTAAGTAAGAATCAACCAGCATTCTGTGGTAAAATAGAAATGAAGATAGTTTCTCTTATTCCATTGGGACAGTATAGAAGTGATATCATAGAAATCGTAAATTATCTATATATTATTTTGTTAGAAAATTATCATTTCCCTCTGGCATGCCATAGGTTCAAAGAGTATCTTCTTGAATAGATACATTACATATTTAGATATACACCACATTCTCAATAATCAAACAAACAACATAAATATACATTTAAATGGTTATTAATGTGATTGATTTATCATTGCAATTAGACTAATCACCTTTAGTAAATAGTGACTCTACATATGTGTTGATGGGACACTGTTTTACAATGTATCTATGTTGAATACAATACATTTTAAAGTTAATTTATTCCAAGTAATGCTTTTACTTTGTGGTCAAACAATAATAAAGACAAAATCTGGATTTTATATTTTTTGTCTGATTTTAAAGTTTCATTCTTACAAATTGAATATTATAATGAATAGTGAGGTAAAGACTAAATGCGGCTGTAAAAAGAAACAATTTCTACAGATAGATTTCATATTTTGTAATTAAAAAGTAATAAACAAATGCCTGCTATTACAGACACTGTCTCATTGCTAATGATTATGCATTTGTCACACATAAAAAAAAACAAATGCATCTTTTGAAAGTTAGACATAAAATTGTAATTTATTATAATTTGGAGCAAATGTGAACTGATTAAATATTCATACAGTCAGTCAGACACATAAAACTTGCGTGTCAAATACAGCAGACTGCATTTTGTAATGAGCACAGGCTGCTCTATAACATTATGAAACCATCTTTGGTTAAATGAAGAAACCATGCACACTGCTATTAGCATGCATTGTTACATTATAAGGTAAAAGGAATCCATTATACTTCTTCACATAAATGTAATCTATAGCCCCAATGGTAATGAGTTAATTAGAAATTGTGAAACAGAATTTTAAAGTAGGTACAAAATAAATGAAATCACGAGTACTTAACCGGAACGCGAGACATGGCATTTGTAAGTAGATCAAGTGTTTTATACATAACAACTTTCACTAGAGTCATTGTAATGGTGACACATCAGTGCAGCGAGAGATGGACTTACTTTGAATAGCTCCTTGAAATAGGGACTACACGCCGAGAGCACCACTTTGTGGGCCTCCAGCCTGTGCCCCTCGCATGCCAGAGTGACGTCCACAAAGTCCTCATCATCGCGCAGCGCCTCGAATTGAGAAGTGATATTCGCTTGAAAATTGTTCCATCTCAAACAAAATTGCTGCTCGCCACCCAGTTCTGTACCTTCCATTACTTATAGACATAACTCGATATCCCTGCTCATTTAATTGGCTGATAAGAATAGTTAAATAACGAAAATAAATATATCACAGTAACTTGCAATTTCAGTCGCCGTCTGGCCGAAAATCTTATGAAAGAAAACAATCAATAAAATCTCGTACCAATATGAGAAAAATAAAAACTTTTTAATTTGTCATTTCGGTACATTCACTTTGACGTTCCGTTTTACGTTACGGAATTTACCGGTTTTTATGTGTCTACTGGAACATTAGTGTTGTTCTAGTTGATTTATCGATATTACATTTATTTATCACGATCGATATTTTTATTTAGACCACATTAGAAAGGCACGAGCTTTGTTTAGTTACTGTTTTAGGTTGATTCGTTGAATTTTACACTGAATGCACACCAGGGATGAGGTAAATTGTTAAACTGCGCTGCACTGCAGCAGAACAAAAACTATTCGAGACTGATAACCTTGTGACTTTGTTGCATTTTGGAGAGGAGGGGAGACTTGCAACTCATGCAACGTGAGCGCTGAGGCCATTAACCTCTTCACTCGTTCCATTTTACGCAATTTACCTTGCAATGTCATAATTAAAGTAAGGTGAACTACTTTATAAAATGGCATTTACATAATTCTCTCACTTTTATCTACTATGTAATAACTAAAATACTATTAAACACTAAAATCTCATTTCAGGAACTACTAACTTGATGAAAAGTCGTTCAAATTGAAACAGTCACAAGAAATTGTAAACAAAACCATTTTATTACAATGTTATAATACAAAACTTTAATAAACAGTTGCTTCTTTTACAGTGCTTGTTCTCCTTCAACCATTTCTTTTAGGTTCAACAGTTCAAATTGCCCTGTGCCTCTGGTTTCTGTTCGCACCAGCTCATCCAATGTCCTGAAGTTCCCCGGATCAATGAGACAGATGATGTTGGCAGTCCCAGATTCCCAATTCTCCTCTTCAACACTAGTTGTAAATTTCACAACTTTATCTTTTGTCTTCCTTGCATCTTTGCCTGTTAGTAAAATTCTAACTCTCATCTGAGCTCGCTCCAGAGGTATTTCATTCTTTAGCAGTTGAATTACATCTAAAGCTTGTTGTTTAGCACTTTTGTTGACATTCACTGAGAAATGGATATCTTTCATTGCCTTTTCTATGATAGAGACAGGGTAAGGCCTTTTTGTTTCAGGATTAACACATTTGTCTGCTACAGTAGTGGCAATATCTTTTACCAATGAATCTATCTGTGAATGCCTCTCCTTGTCTGATACCTGTAACTCGCCCTTTTGGAGAATTTCTTTGCAAATTTCAGTTTGGTCTTCTTTGCCAAATATTTTGACAAGTTCCTCTTTTTTTGCGACTTGACCTTTTGATACATTTGTGAACACTGTATGAGTCTGTAATACTTCATCTATGTCTGTCTCTCTGAAACAAAAACATTTGAACATTAATGAAAACCTAAAATAAGCTAAGATTGTGTAAGAGATATAGAGTATATCTTACAGTTTATTTCTCCACGACAAAACCTTGTTTTTGTAGCATGCTATCTCGAACCTCTTACCACCTTTTTTTAACCTGACTATTGCAACATTTGTGAGGCGAATTTGATTAGTAGGTGTGAATATTTTGGACATTTTAGAGCCTTATTAGGTCTATTAGATCTCAGATAGTTTATTCTACAGTTAAAACAAAGTATTTCCTTCAAAATAAACAGTAATAATATAAACAGTTTGGAAACAGAAAAAAAACCGAACTTCGATTAAGTAGAAAATCGTTGCTTGCTTACGTTTCTCATCCCTATTGTTTGATCTGGTTATCTGTGTTGATTGTTAAGGGCGTGATTGATAGTTCATTCAGTTCTTATCTATGGTTGTTACTGTGTCAAATGCAACGCACGACGACGTGTATTCCTTGAGAAATTGGTCGTCATTTTGTTTGTGTATTTTGTCGAAGATTTTATGTGATTAATCATCAAAATGGCGAAATTGGTTGATATTTATAATAGCGAAAAGGAACCTGTTATAAAAAGGCGACAATTGCCGTTAATAATCTATGAAAATCTAACTGTAAGTTTCTTCCCTGCACTTTGACATTACCACAAGCGTAGATTAATCAAGGTGGAATTCACCAAACTCGGAAGTCTTTACGATCCAAAACAGTAACAATGACCGGTCTAAAGATAGTAACTATTCGCTGGGAACTCGCAAGAACATCCACGAGCTATATTGATAACGTTATCTCGTCGAAAAAATGCAAAGGTTTCGTAGCCAACAACCTCTTCCATGGATTGACCTTATTTTGTGCTATTTTCTTTGTTAAATGAGGCGTATTTTGTTTTTGTTCGTAGATGATAATGGATTTAAACACAATGGGCCTGATATGCGACAATCCTCAAGTGAAAGGACGCGAATACGACGACTTCATGCGCAAATACAAGATCCTCACAACTGATGAACTGAAGGCGGCGCTCAGAGTGGACGCCTCTGATATTTTTAACGTACTCAATCAAAGCATTCCGTGTGTGGGCTGTCGGAGAAGGTACGTCTCGAGCCAACTTTTATAAACCTCACATTAAATGTGTTATTTTGATTCTACTTAGTCTAAAAGAAGGTATGACGTAAAAAGTGTAGATTACTTACTGGAGACAGATTACAAACTTATTGCTGCTTAACCACCTAACTGAACTTGAACCCTATAAAACAGGAATTTGTAAACCTTAAAGGATTGCTTAGCAAAATAGCTAACCTTTCATTCTTGAATAATATAGAGTTTTAGTAGAGAGAGATACAAATGATACACACTCTTGAAACAATTTTTAGTGTCCTTACTGGCTAGGTCAAACTAAATTGTTGATTTCCTAGATTTTTTAATATTGTGTATCCATACAATATTGGCCAATGATGTTCATATAAAGGGTTATTAGTCACCCACACAGGTTGTTGGACTTGGTATCTGTATTTTTTTAAGCATGTAGGTATGTGTACTTGGTCGCTACTCAATACCAGACAGATACTCTGCCTTAGAATGCTTAGTGACCAGAATACACAAAGGTAGTTTTTCAAGCCACTCAAGCTGACACTCAAGAACTCATACTACCTACATACCAAAAATCATCATGATTTTTCTGCAATTTTGGCATGGTGAGCACTTAAATAAACAGACAAAATTTCTAGAAATTGTTGACTTGTGTTTTGCTATCGATTTGAAGTATTTCCAAACATTTTTTTTAAATATCTTTATTGCTCAGATATTCAACCCTCTTCAGCTTTATTATATGTATAGATAAATGAAGCCAGTGTTCTCTATGTGAAGACAAAAACATTAACTTTTTGGCTTGAAAAACTGGCCTCATTGTATTCTGGGCATAAGCAATTTTGTTTTAACTCTCAAGCAAGTCTAACATTTGTTTAGTGGTGTTAGAATGAATGAAATTAGTAGTGTATGTACCTCCGTGTGTAAAACTTAGTTTTGTACTTACAAAATTATAATACTTAGTAAAGTTGCTATCATAAACCTATTATCTTTAATGATGGATAGTGCCACTGGTTTTTACAGTTTGCCTGTTATTAAATAATATGCTTATTTGATAATAAAATATGAGTATCTAATAATGAGAGGAATTCTAGGTGCAATCTGTTTTAATTCACGGTTTTCATATTGATTAGATATTGATTTTCATTTTTATATACAAACAACAAATCTTGATGGGCTTGTCCCATCATCAGTTAACACACTTTTATTAGGTCAACCTGTAACTAATTTGAACATAAACTGAACAATGCCTCTCTAGTCATAGTCTAGCCTCTTATATCATATTTAGTTTGAAATAAGTTGTTACCTCATAATTTTCTACTGCCAAAGCAAAGTAATAATCATTGTTGCTTTTCATAAATAATAGTTGATTCCATGGAATTATATTTCCTTTCAATTGTTGAATCAAAATTGCTTCCAAACGGGAGAGAGATGAAATGTAGACCATCTTGTGTATGTGTGTGCTTGTGATTGGTTATGATGATATAACCATAAGTGACTGATGTTGGCTGCAAAACAACGATAAAGATCAACAAATTTTTTTACATATTTTTTTTAACTATTTGTGTATTTTCAGTGTGGAACGCCTATTTTATCAGCTATGTAAATCAGGACATCCCACTTTGGACCCACTAGTTCTAACGCCAGATGAAATTATGACTATCAGAGAAGACAAAATCATACATCCACAGTCACTCGCCACTTTGCTCAATGGACACAGGTAATAAGTGTTTGTTATACATTACTCTACATAAAAAGTGCTTTTTTATCATGTTTGCAACTACATAATGTTAATAGAATAGAATATCACTTTAATGTACACCAAAAGACAGAAATTACACAATAGAAAATATACATAAATATAAGTGCTGCACATTAGGTGGCCTTATCGCCTTAGGCGATTTAAGTGTTAAGTGTTGTCTAGAGTTGTAGCACAGTTATCTAGATGAATATAAAAAGGAAATGTAAACTATTTAAGTGTTAAGTGTTGTCTAGAGTTGTAGCACAGTTATCTAGATGAATATAAAAAGGAAATGTAAACTATTTAAGTGCTAAGTGTTGTCTAGAGTTGTAGCACAGTTATCTAGATGAATATAAAAAGGAAATGTAAACTATTTCAATGCTCTCTGCATATTTTAAAACAGTAACACCAGAAGCTATCTATATTTATGTATTTAGAAGACACTGTTACTTTTGTATTTTTCTTATAAACTAAAAGTGAAAAGTATGTGTGTATGTTGTGTGTTATTTCAATATTCATAGTTCAACCAATTTGAATGGCATTAGTATACATGGAGACAGATTAGACTATCTTTAACACCAGCTTTAAATCCCATCCATGTAAAACTGATTTTATTAGTATGAACTTGTTTCCAGTTCTGGCATTGACTGCCTACTGTTAAGTCAGCCCCGATGGAAAAAGTCGCAGCGCTGTGCTCTACACTCATTAGAGGCGGGCACGGCGCGCGGGTGGGGCTCGGGCGCCGGCGGCGCGGCCGCAGCCCCGCCGCTGTG
>CAXIEF010000294.1:0-27500 GCA_964023185.1 Macaria liturata
ACTTCAACCGCGCGTAATGTTGCTAGCTTGGACAGTATTTACTTACTTATGGGTAAAAAATAAGGATTAAAAAAAACTTATAGTGAAAGCACAAATTAACTAGGGTGATTAAATGAATTGTTTAAGGAACCTACTAATATTATAAATATATTAATAATGAAAGTGTATGTACCTATAAAATGTTAAGTGTGTGTGTAACTGTATTCACGTTAAAACGGCTAAACCATTTCTAGTAATTTGACATAACTATAACTGCTATAACCACAGAATAAATAATACAACAGAAACCTATCTCCCTGTTTCGAACACGCAGCGAGCGGAGGGCACAGTAAAGTACGCTCGCCAGTCGTGTGTCAAACGGGACATCACTCGCTCGCTGGCCGCGTCGCCTAAGTATCAAAAATGAATTCGAATTGTATCAGTAACTAGATCTAAGTACTTAAATAAGCAATTTAGAGTCGAATTCGAGAGAAACAGGCTTAATTTAGTAAAAATCTAAGAAAAAGGTTTGTAAATATTTTGTTATAATAACACATACAAAACAATTACTGATAAAGTATTAATTTATCAAAAAATAATTCACCGTTGATTGAGTATAACACTAAAATAATACGATTTAATTGTTGTACTAAAGCCACATTCATAATGGCAACCATGATAGCTTTGAGAGAATCGAACTGTATGCAGTGAAATATGAACTGTAAGTTGAAACGTTAAGTATCAATTTGGCTTGCGCGTGGGTTACGAACGTCCGCTGCGAACGTATTTCATGTTGTTTTCTGAGCATATATTCCAATTTGAGGGAATCTGGCGCGGTCAGCTCAGGGTCATTTCAAAATTTTGATTTGATTTGTTTAAATGAACTGTAATATAAAGCTGTTGTAAACGGTCGGTGTAAGTACATTGGAGGTAAGTACATTTTAAAAAAATACTTGAGGTGTCTTCATGAATGCAATAGAACACAAAAGTTATGTTTAAAAAAATCTGTTTGTAGGTAGATAAAGATATATTTGTTCGTTATAAACTCGAAAACGGCTGAACCGATTTGTCTACGGTTTTCACTAACATGTTGGTGCATTTTTAACTTAACATTAAGTGTTTACTTATTTCATTTCAATCAGATTGTAAATAAAAAAAGTTATGTTCATTTTAAACCTTTTTATCTCAAAATAATGCAAGCGAAGCCACGGGCGTCTACTAGTTATACCTATATTGTGTTTCTTTCATATGCGCCTAGAATAATAAAATAAATAAATAAAATAGCCTTTATTGCCCATTTACAAATGATATAAGAACTTATAAAATAATTTTGAATTAAAGTAAACTATTAGGTAACATAAAATGAATAGTTTCTTCAGTATATCTTTAGGGCACCCAAAATTTGGTTGAGGCGTCTTCCATGCATGTCCACAGTTTCCTGTATTGCGCCATGTCCATGTCCATGTGACCCCTGCTACTTGCGTGATGTCGTTGCTCCACCTGCTGCGTGGGACTTGAGTCTCGCGACAGACTTGAGTGGAGCCACGAATAGCGCCGAACGCGCCCGACTATTAGCCGAGCGCATCGAGTTGGCTCCGCGATGGTTGATGCGAGCGAAACGGCGGAGCTGTCAAAATTGATGTTATTGTTCAAAACAATGATTAAATTAATTGATTATGAATGTTAATAAGATAATAAATAACTCGTTAACAATTATTATTTGTTCTTGTGTAATAAGATAAGATAAGATATTTCTTTAATGCACACCAAAAAAATTACATTATGAAAGAAATTTAAAAACTATTTTAATGCACATTGGGCGGCCTTATCGCCTTAGGCGATTTCTTCCAGGCAACCTTTGGATGGACAGGATTTAGAATTATAAATAGGCGGTGTACAAGAATACGTAAAATAAATAAATAAGTGAAAGAACACAATACAAACTCAGATAATACACTAATAAATAATAATAAACAATACAATACATAATACTATATGGATGATAAGTAATGATGATACACTAGCTTTTGAAATATGCTTAAGGACTTAGCCTGCCTAACAGGCAATGGCAACATGTTCCAAATGTAATATTTGCTGACAAACAGTTTATTATTTTATTAAAACTAAAAACCACTTGGAATTGGTTTATTGATTTTCGGACGGGTCCGCGCGTTCGATCAAAATGGTTCGCGCGGATCCCGTCGCACACGCAATCGATTTTAATGATTTGTACCTATATTATCGTTTCCACACCACTCTATGAAGTCGATAATATTGGCGCGTTTTTTTTTATAGTGGTATCCCCGATAGGCCTACATCCACTAGTACTACACTCTCTGAAACTATACAAATAACAATATTAAAACTTGTATCGTTTATTCAAAACAACTTACATAACACAGAGCAGTAATCGTAACTAATTAAAAACTAAACCTTATAATAAACTTAAAAATACATTAAATCAACAACTATATAAACTAGAATATATACAACCTTACAAATAATATACTAAACTGAATTAACTAAAAATATTAATAAAACTAATTAATCAAACAATGATGTAAAGACGACATACTTATTTATAACAAAATGAAAAATAATGCTATTGGTTGTATTATATTAGAGGGGGGACAAAATAGGTACCAAAATCCTTTTTACAATCTATTTTTAACAATATGTTCTTCTTGTTCAGTCGGAAGGTAAATTCAAAACAAAGTAATCGGTAAAACATTTCATCTTATTGTCCTATTGTTACAGGATTATCACAAGACTCGCCATTGATTAGTCTCATTATAAAATTTAGAGCCATACATATTTTCCGAGATTTAGCAAACTGACCTTTTACGAAGTAATCAGTCAATATACTTAGTATCCATTGTTATTTTTTTTAATGTTTGTAAACAACAAAGGATTTTTCTTTGTGGTGTTTAATCCTCCTTAAGAAGATTTGTGGCCTACGAAAATACCAAAATATTCAATGTTGTTATTTGTATAGTTTCAGAGAGTGTAGTAGTAGTGGATGTAGGCCTATCGAAGATACCACTATAAAAAACGCGCCAATATTATCGACTTCTTAGAGTGGTGTGGAAACGATAATACAAATCAATCGCAAGTGCAACGGGATCAGCGCGAGCGATTCTGATTGAACGCGCGGACCCGTCCAAAAATCAATAAACACAATTCCAAGTGGTTTTAGTTTCAATTAAATATTAACTATTGGTCAGCAAATCAAATAATAATTGTTACCAATAATATTGTATTTATTTATTACGCGCGAACCATTTAATAATTAAAATTTATAATCAATTCATATAATAATTGTTACCAATAATATTGTATTTATTTATTACGCGCGAACCATTTAATAATTAAAATTTATAATCAATTCATTTAATCGTTGTTTTAAACAATTAACATCAATTTATTTTAACAGCTCCGCCGCTATCGCTCGTATCAACCATTGCGGGTCCAACTCGATGCGCTCGGCTATTAGTCGGGCGCGATCGGCGCAATTCGTGGCTCCACTCAAGTCTGTCGCGAGACTCAAGTCTGCGTGGGCGGCCGCGCCCCCTGGTGCAGTCGCGCGGGTACCAGTGTAGGACGCGCGCGCTCCAACGGCCATCTGAAACACGAGCTATATGCCCCGCCCATTTCCACTTGAGCTTGCAGAGCATTGATACTGAGTCGATAACTTTAGTTTTTTACCTAATTTCAGCATTCGGTACTTTATCTATAAGCTTTAGACCCAGCATCGAACGCTCTGCAGCTCTTTGAAATGTCGCTATGTTTTTAATCAGTTTCTTGTTTAACGCCCAAGTTTGGCAACAGTAGAGCAGCGATGGAAAGATAGTGTTATCCATCAGACGTTTCTTTAGATGCATTGGCATGTTACTTTTGAGAACATCTTTGTTGGCCCATAATTTCCGCCAAGCTATAGCTATGCGTCGGTCTATTTCTTTAGCGGTAGAGTCTTGCATTGCTATTAGCTGGACCAGGTACACGTATTCGTTCACATACTCTATGCTCATACCATCCAGTTTGATAGGAATTCTTTCTCCATTTGTCATTAGTTTAGTTTTTGTTAGGTTCATGTAGAGTCCTATTTTCTTGCTTTCCTTGTTTAGAGTATCAAGCATTTGTTCCAGGTGATCATGTGATTCTGCCAGAATTATAATGTCGTCGTCGAAACGAAGCTGGGTTAGCTGTTCACCGTTTATGTTGAGACCGTAGTTAGACCAATCCAGGTTTCGGAACATCGATTCCAGAATTGCTGTAAATAGCTTTGGGGACACTGGGTCACCCTGTTTTACGCCTCTTTTAACAGGAAATGCAATACCAACTCTTTCTGTTTTAATGTTTGCATGACAGTGGTAATAATAATAGCTAAAATTTTCCCTAACTCGGACATTTTAATTGTATTGTTAACGGCGTGGCACGATATCTATAGAGTAGATGATCTCTCTATCTACGATGATCGCACCGCATGCGTTCGCACGGGCTACGCCCACTTACCCTATCTCCCTTTATTCCTGTTATCAGCACACAGTCATACCTACTTGTAGAAATCTTATAAATAGCAGGAAACTTACCTGCGTCCATTAACGAGTTCGAGTCGACGACTAGCAGAACCTTAAAGTAATGGTGCTAAATGCTAATTCGGCGGAACACGCAATTAACTAAATAACCACTAAATGGGTTGAGTCCCCTTCAAACTGGTTTTGTTATTCCGCTGCATACACGAATAAACTATTTTTAGATCGAGACGACTAAATTGGTTATGGTTATTCAATTTAGTTAAAAACGTCAAAAAGCTATTCGATGGCGCATAATTTAGCGAAATTTTTGTATAAAATTTGATCGCTAAGCGTCAAATTAGATAACACCTAAAACATGACGAATATTAGTACGGTGAATTCGTATTGTTTGTGTATGAGTTTCTGCTTTCAATGAGCTTTTTCTGACAGCTGAATAAAAAAATAAAAAATGGTGTAAAAAATGCTCAACAGATGGCGTTGTATGTTGCCCCTGTACAAGCGAGTTCTTCATAATACGTGAAACGGAACGTTACATAAACTTTACAATGCAATTTTATTTATATTCAGTATGGGTAAGACAAGTATTTGGTAAAATTAATTTATTCTGGTAATAAATTTACCAAATACTAATGTAAAAGTTAGACAACGATGTCTTTAAAAATATTCCACATTTTCTTTGTAAGAAATGGAACGTTTTCATCTGACATGACATATATTTTGACATCCCACCATCCATGATTTGTATTTGTGTTGTATACATTTTGTTTTGTGTATGTATTGCCGGTAAAGTCGTCCATAATCCTTGCTCATGATATCAACAAGTGGCTGCAATATTTCTAGACTTATCGAAAGCTTTTGATTCTGTAAGTCATGACCTTGTAATAATGAAGCTCTCAGCTTACGGAATAACTGGAAAACCTCTCCGACTTATAAAATCATTCCTTGAAGATAGAGAGCAAATTGTCGAAGTGAAAATAGACAAACAACGTCATAAATCATCACCAGGGAAAGTAGATATAGGAATTCCGCAGGGATCGTCATTGGGAAATACCTTGTTTCTGGTATTTCTCAATGTTTTATGCCTTAGTGGAATTAGAGGAGAAGTAATCCAGTATGCAGATGATACGACAGTGATTATAACCGCTGACTCACATGAAGAACTTCAGAAATGTATAAATAAAACTTTAAGAGAGTTAGAAAACTGGTTTACGGTGAATGGTCTGAAACTGAATACTGATAAAACGAATATAATGTCCTTCAATGCTGTATCACCAAACTTTAAAGAAGCTCCATTAATATTAGAGAATGGAACTGAATGTATATACGCAAAGCATGTAAAGCTATTAGGATTCGATTTAGATCCCTCCTTAACATGGAAAGAACATATTGATAATACTTGTAAAAAAATGGCAAAAGGGGTTTATGCATTAAAACAGTTGAAACCAATAACAAGCCCAGAGCACCTAAAGGAAACTTATTATTCATACATACACTCTATACTTTCATACGGCATAAGTATATGGGGCAATGCGACAGACTTTGAAAGAGTGTTAATAATGCAGAAACGAGCAATAAGAGTACTTGTGGGAGGTAGATATAGAGAGTCTTGTAGAAACCATTTCAAAGAGTTGAAGATATTGACGTCAGTGTCGCAATATATATTAGAGATTGTAAAGTTTGTAAAAAGAAATCCACATTTGTTTAAACTTAAGACTTATAACTCAAATAGAACAAAGATAAACAGAGTATTGTTAGAACCTACTGTGCCTAGGCTGTGTATGACTAAGAAACTACCCACTATAATGGGAGAGAAACTGTTCAATAAACTCCCCGCACACATTCAGTCTTTGAATAATGATCACCAACGAATATTTTAAACTATTTTTTTTTAATTGGCTCCCGGAACAAGCCTCATTACAGCAGTTTTAATAGTTATCGCAATTCGTCCTGAAAGATATATCGAATTCGTCGTGGCAGCAGTAGTTTATCCATTGAAAGAATGTGTAAAAAGCCAGAACCTGTTTTTCTTGAATTACATAGCATTATTTTATAAAACTATGTAATATCCCATGGTATGATTAAAAAGTAACAATTTACAGATAAAAGAAATTAAGTAATTAGATTTTGGTTATAATTTTGGTTTATTCCAATGTCGTGGAATTGCTAACGAATCTCAAACCATGGGCAGGTCATGATAAGCTCAAGTGTGAGAGGTAAAATTGTAATAAGCTTTGCGACTAAACCGCGATCCGGCAGCGCCTGATGGAATCATCATGTAATATACAAAACACTACACCAAATGGCTGCTGAGGCATGAAGAGCAAAATGTATGGAATACAAAATAAATCGTGAGGAATCAGGTCGCTTCATCATGGAGCACAACTAGAAACGCAGTCTGAAATTATACTGACTAGAAAATGCCGCTTGCTACAAAAGTATTTATTATGGTTAAAATGTTTTTATGGTTGTATGTAACACCATTCAATAGAAACGAGACAAGACGAGACGAGACGAAACTAAAAGAAACGTAACGAAACGTAACAAAACGTAATGAAACGTAACAAAACGTAACGAAACGTAACTAAAGGAAACGAAAAATATCGAAACGAAACGAAACAAAACGTAACGTAACGAAACGAACCGAAACGTAACGAAACGAAACGTTAGGTTAGGTTTTTTTTTTCTGGAGAAGGAGAAGAGTCTTGAAACTGAAACAGAAGTCTGACCATTTAGCCTTCTTCGTGTTGTACTTGTGGGTGGTTACAGGTTTTAAGGGTTCCAAAGCCTTTCCCAGCCGCAAGGTGAAGGTGATTGCGTTATGGTCTGAGGTTGTGAGATCTCTGTTCACTTTCTAATCCACGATCCTTCCCAGTAGGGGCAAACTGCACGTTGTGACGTCTACTCTACTCGTGCACAATTTGCCCCCTCTATCAGAGGGGGCAAATTGTGCACGAGTAGAGTAGACGTTGACGAGTAGAGTAGAGTAGACGTTGACGAGTAGAGTAGACCTCGTAAGTTGGCGTATCTCCGGTGTTGAGAATCTGCAGGTCCATTTGGCCGAGAAAAGAGCTAAGGGCTTCTCGTCGCTTGTTCTCTTCTACGCTTCCCCACCAAAGGCTCCAGGCATTAGTGTCTCCGGCGACAATTATGTCTTTGGTCGCGAGCTCACTAAATGCCCGAACCCTCTGGCTGGAGGTACGGCTCGATTTCTTCATCCTTGTCCAGAAAGATGGATATTACCCCAAGCCTTAGACCGTTGCCAACGAGCAATACTGCCGCTTCGGTCTCGGTGACAATTTGAGGGTCGTGAATAACCTCCAACTTGTCCCCGAAAACTACCACGGCGGCCTTGACTCGTGACTTCCTTTTTAGACTGCACTGAACCACTCGTGTTCCGGGGTATTGCTTCAGAACGCCCGTGTTCCCCCCCCCCCCCCCCCCCCCCCCGAAACCCCCCCGACCCCTCCTCAAAGTTAGGAAACCTATAGTCACCACGAATTTTAATTTTTAAATTTTTGAGGTTATGTTTAACAAAAACCCTTGGTTTAGGAATAAAACAATCTTTTTATATTTTATATACATGATTTATTGCTGTTATCAATTGTATGAAGGGGTCTTTTTTATATTTTGCACAGTTCTACTTCTGTGCGGTTTATAAAAAAATAACCACGAAGAGGATGGCGGGGTCTGTTTGCTCGCTACGCTCGCTCACTCGACCCCGCCATCCCCTTCTAACCTAACCTGTCCAAGTCGGGGTGCCCCAAGTTCCAATTTATTTTAATTACATTATCGCCACAGAGATTACTTCTGTGGTTAAGTCGCCGTAAAAAATCCACAAAACGCACAAGAAAAGACACGGGAGCACATTTACGTAACTACGGGTAGAAACGGAATGCGATATGACGCCGTCGACATAAGCTGAACTGTCATGGCGGAAACGTTCAGTTTCATTGTAATTTGTTATATGTTGTATATTTCTTTGTTCTTTTGTTAAAAAGTGTTTTGTTAAAGTAGAGCCCAAAATGTTGAGCCCTAAATGTTGAGCCCAAAATGTAGAGCCCAAAATGTTGAGCCCAAAATGTTGAGCCCAAAATGTTAAGCCCAAAAAGTAGAGCCCAAAATGTTGAGCCCAAAATGTTGAGCCCAAAATGTTGAGCCCAAAATGTTGAGCCCAAAATGTTGAGCCCAAAATGTTGAGCCCAAAATGTTGAGCCCAAAAAGTAGAGCCCAAAAAGAAGAGCCCAAAATGTTGAGCCCAAAATGTTAAGCCCAAAAAGTAGAGCCCAAAATGTTAAGCCCAAAATGTTGAGCCCAAAATGTTGAACCCAAAATGTTGAGCGCAAAATGTTGAGCCCAAAAAGTAAAGCCCAAAATGTGGAAACCAAAAGTGGAACCCAAAAAGTGAAAACCAAAAAGGTGAAATAGCTCATAATACTCAAATATATTTAAAAATAAAAATACTCAACTAGGTAGATTAACCAACATCATACTTACCGGTAGGCCAAACTTTAAAAACTGGAATAGGTTAGGTTAGGTTTTTTTTTTTTTTTTTTTTTTTTTTTTTGTGTGTTGTGTCACGCCGACCTAACTCCATTGTCTGAGTTTTATGGAGTATCTTTTCTACGTTTTCCTTTCATTCTGTGTCTCGCTTTTGCTACTGGTGCTTTCATTCTTCATACTTGATCATCATTCATTCATCCACTTTCATGCTCAGTTGGGTCAGCCAACTCTACTGCCCTATTCTATCTGGTGTGTGGTACTCGTTATACTTTATTTATTCTTATTCTAGGGACAGGTGTAAATAATTTTTTCATTCTTATATCTTAGTTTACATATTTTAGGTCTACAATTTTTAAAATTAATATTTACATTTTTCTTACATTTATATTCTATAATACTGATGATGGCACTAACACCAGCACATTTAAGTGTGGGTAATACCTTTGCTATATAACCAGGGCACTCCGCCGCGTCGTGAATAGCGTCCTGCTCGGACCGTTTATTGTACAAGTAATATGTGGGGCTATATCTGCTGGTGTCTTTACTGGGATTTAGCCTTGACATTGCTGACTGCCGCGTGTTTGCTTTGAATGTTAATTTACAAAATTCAATTTGCTCTTCCCCATCCAGTTTTGCGGCTAGTCTTGTACGGCAATGTCTGTTCGATGATCCCTCGGTCCACCATAGTAAATTAAGTGTTTGTGCTAGTTTAATTACTTGTAGAGTGTGTGTGAATTTGTGTGTAATTGCGTGTGTGTATGTTTGTATGACTGATATATGTTGAGTACTTGTATGTGTGGATGTGTTTTCTACTAGAAATTGTTCTATTTTCTTACGAAAATGGTACCAATTTGCTGTGTTTGTGTTGTACAGTGTTGTTGTTGTGTAAGTGCTGTGAGGTTTTGTAAGTAGTGTTTTGTATGTCATACTATGGTGATCCGAGTTTGTGGCTCTTTCATTAGATTCCCAGTGGTCGGTCTGAAGCAGTGCTGTGATCAAGAAGGTGATATTGGTGACTATTCTCGTGCAGTGCGCTCTTCGGCTGGAGGCAGTTAGGGAGGCTCTCGGTACCACCTTAGCAGTACGCTATTTTAGCACGAGCTAAGGCGTCCCACCTTCTCCTTACTACACAGTCTCTGCTGAATGCGTTATGCGCTGTGTCACCTAACTTGGCCTTGACGCAGTTGCAGCACGACGGCGTGGTGTCCGCCCGCCAGTCCGCACAGTCTGCTTTCTTGTGCGGGCCGCCACAATGACTGCACTTCTCCAACGTGTCCTTGCAGAAGCGCCGCGCGTGCCCATATTCCAGGCAGAGGGAGCACTGCACGAGCGGCGACTGGTCTGCCACTCGGATGCGCTGGAGGTCCACGTGCACGGCCTCCTCGTCCACCATGCGCTGCCACAGTCGAGGGGCGACCCGCAGTACGACGTGCTGCGCGAGCGGGTTCCTGGCCGGCTTTTTATACGCGATTTCGTAGCTGCTATCCTGTTCTGAGAGGTTGATGAAGAGGTTCTTGTTCTGTGTCCTCAAGGAGCTCATAACATCTTCGTTACTGTTGTACTTGAGTACGTCCTTGAGGATCACTAGCGGATGTTTATTTTTTACTTCTTCCACTTTTAAGTGCTGTCCCTGAGCTGTGATAGTCTCCACCACTTTTTGCCTCTCTTCTTCGGTTTTGCAACCAATTATCACCTTCCTGTCATTTGTCTTCCTAATTCTCTCCACCGACACCATTCCTTCCTTCGCCCTCACCGCTTTCCTTATCCTCTCTAGTACCTGGTCTCCGGTTTCGTCCGATATCTCTCCCGTGACCACCACCGAGTGCAGAGTTGTGTGCGCGGGTGGCCTCCTACTGGCTGCCACGTTCGCGTACGTACCTCTGTTACTCTCATTTTCCTTCTGCTCTGTTATCAATTTTTTAAGCGACTCAATTTTACTATTGTTTTCTTGCAGCAGTTTATTATTGTTCTCTATTTTCTGCAGGATTTCGCATTCATTGGTCCTGCTTTTTTCAATTTTATTTGTTTGCTTGGCAGGCGTCACCTGATCTCCGCCGGTGGGGTGCCCTTTCGCAGCTTCGATCTCCTTTACCAGCGCGTACATTCGCTCGACGGCGGCCTGCACGTCCGCCTTGATGTCCCGCTTCAGATTGCCCGAGCGGCTGAGGCTAGTTTTTACCTTGATCAGGCAATCCCTGGCCTCTTTCACTCGGTCAGTCTGTGCGGGAGTACTCGGCGAGGCGCTGACCGCCCCCACTGCGACGCCGGCCGGCGAGGAGGTCGCCTTGCTTTTCGGCACTGGGCGGGGTCTCGGCTTCGCTGCAGTAGCGGCGGTGTTCACGGGGGAGTTATTGCTTGCCATCACCGGCGAGCATTCCGGGGCTCTCGGGGTCGGCGGGGGGTCCACGGTGAAAGTGTCCCTCATCGGGGAGGAGCACCTGCTCCACCCGGGCTCCCTCTCCTCTATGCTCCTGCGTGGGCCTTTCTTGGGCGCGTTTGCCGTGGCTGTCTCGTCCGGCGAGCTGGTGCGGCCTCCGGTGCGTCTTGGCTTGGGCGTGTGGAACATCGCGCGACAATGGGAACGCGAGAGTCAGAGGAAGGCGCAAACACGACCTCGAAGTGCCCCGTGTTATAATAAGCAAAGTGTAACTACCACTAACAGGTCGGCGGCTTATATATAACTTATTTTACACACTATAATTAATAAATTTCAGTCAATTATCTGGTTGTACTTAGTCGCCAAATATACCTCATATATTGGTCGACGCCAGTAGGTAACCTCCTTTCTAACGTTTACAATAAATTATAAATGTTTACAAATTACAATAAAATTTCCTAAATTTAGTTACTTATACCTAATACATTTACAACATAAATTTGTATAAATAGTCAATAGAATTTTATCCCCTATGTAAAGGGTAGGGGATAGTCAATTTATAGTTATAAACCTAAGAATTAATTTAGCAAATAGTTTAGTCAATAAGTTACAGTACAACTCGTCAAACGTGAGAACCAAATAAGTTCTCACACACTATCACAGTATCTGTGGGAGGCGCCGGCTTATAGATAATCCTACTTAGCACTTCTATTCAGCGAACAATGCCTGAATAGGATGTAAACAGCGATAAGCCTAACGAGCCTAGCGGCACGCGCCACACTAACTGCGCGAGTATCCGTGGCGCGCCGATCGGCTCGCCCGACCCACCTGCTTCACAATAAAATTACCTATATATATATCAGTCTTATTCTTTACTAACTAAGTGTATGTCTAGGTGTACCAACTAACTACTTGCTATGTCAATAATATAATATAAGTATTCTATAGTTAAACAAGTGTCTTATTATCACAGTTAAATTTGTTGAATTACTATATCTAAATTTTTCACAATATAAAATGTATTTAAAGAGTGCCCGTATAAGGCAGTGCAGTCTAATTGTTTATCTATAACTAATGAATAAGCAGCAATACCCGTATAAGGTATTGAGTCTATTTACCTATATATATACTATCTACAGCTAATAATTTTTATTACAATATATTGCACGTCTTTTGTCAGTCTATTTTATACAAAAATTTTAGTTCGCGGGCGATCCGCAGCAACTTACAATGTTTACAATGCAAGCGAGCGGCCGGGCGCGTGACGTCAGCGCTCGTGAATGTTATACGAAGCTAAATATAGAACGCGGCGACTGGTTCCGCTATGTCGAGCGCTCCGGCCGGTCACTATGTCGATACGTGAAAGTCTCACCCTTATTACGCTAAACTTCCCGGTCCTATATTTCGGTAACTACTAATCAGATTTTCACGGGAGTTTTAGCGTAATGTTTGTCGTCGTTCACTCCATCCTTTGGCGTCAGAAAAAGGAGGGAGGTATTTTTAGTGGGGATGAGAATTTGGTGGTGGGATGAGTTGAGTTAGGGTTAAAAATGGGGTCTGCTACTGTTTGTCGTGTATGTAAGTAAGATTAAAAAATTTTTGGAGTGGGGGGGATGGGGGGTGAAATTTATTTTGGGGTGGGGGTGGGTCCAAGGGGATTTCCTAGTGTTTGTTAACGTCTGTATGTGAAAAGAAAATTTTTTTGTTGGTGGGGGTAGAGAAAAATAAATTTTGGGGGTGATGAGGGGGGTTTGGGGGGTGGATGTTTGCAAGTTATTATTCCTCACCCTCCGGAGAACAATTTACATTCTGTAAAAATTTCTGTAGCACTTACAGGTGCATAGTTATGGCCAAAAGAAGGAAAACGGCGCTTAACTTCACGCGCGATCTTGTCTCCACCGGTGGCTTTGCGCCTGACCACTGACCACTTTTTGTTCGATTTATCGATATTTGAGATGTTGATATCTCTGGAACGAGTGGTCCGATCGCGATGGGGATTTCGCTGTTGTGATTTTCGCGACGAGATCCTTCTTCTGGCACCAATGGAGAGAGCGAGACGCAAAAGGGAGAGATTCTCGTTTTCGGTTTACAATTACGTAAAAAGTAAACACAATTTTTGACAGCTTTGATAAAAATGGCTGTGGTTTTGGAATTACTTGGCCGAAAAATATGATTGAGGTCTCAAATGAGAGCTCTTGAAGTGAGGCTTTTAACAATATTTTTTAAATGCTACCTTACAGATCTACTTTTTGATATACAATTTTTTGAAAATTACCTTATTTTTAAAATGTCTATAACTTCTTTAGTTGTTGTCCAAAAAGGTCCAGAGAGGTGTCGTTGTCTTCAGCTGCAAAGGATCTTGCTGGCAATGTCCAAGGGAAGCTTCCAGAAGAGCTGCAAGCCTCTGCTGGAAACGTAGGTCAAATGATTTTTCTTGTGTAGTTCGCAAGGGCGCGAAGGGAAAAATCTGGATTTTTGTCAGAAGGTAGTCCAGGTGTTCGGCTTCAATGTACGCAACAAAAACTGGTGGGGTACAGATCTCCTTTTCGCAGCGCACGCGCTTAAAGGCAATTTTTTGTCGAAAAGTTTGCTCCACGTGGATGTTTTATGCAAACATGTGTTCCTTTTGCAAGAAAAGTGCTCCCAGTGGTCCAGCCGCAATTTGTTCTGGGATTTGGCACTATAACACTTGTTAAGGAACACTTTATGCACAATTTCACGTTCGCGGCACTAAAATCGGTGCACTTTGACCACGGGTTTGGATTTTTCGATCGTGGAGCGTTAGAATTTCTTGGCGCTTGCGAATTTGGATCGAGCGCGACTGGGTTAGGTTAGGTTAGGTTAGGTTAGGTTAGGTTAGGTTAGGTTAGGTTAGGTTAGGTTAGGTTAGGTTAGGTTAGGTTAGGTTAGGTTAGGTTAGGTTAGGTTAGGTTAGGTTAGGTTAGGTTAGGTTAGGTTAGGTTAGGTTAGGTTAGGTTAGGTTAGGTTAGGTTAGGTTAGGTTAGGTTAGGTTAGGTTAGGTTAGGTTAGGTTAGGTTAGGTTAGGTTAGGTTAGGTTAGGTTAGGTTAGGTTAGGTTAGGTTAGGTTAGGTTAGGTTAGGTTAGGTTAGGTTAGGTTAGGTTAGGTTAGGTTAGGTTAGGTTAGGTTAGGTTAGGTTAGGTTAGGTTAGGTTAGGTTAGGTTAGGTTAGGTTAGGTTAGGTTAGGTTAGGTTAGGTTAGGTTAGGTTAGGTTAGGTTAGGTTAGGTTAGGTTAGGTTAGGTTAGGTTAGGTTAGGTTAGGTTAGGTTAGGTTAGGTTAGGTTAGGTTAGGTTAGGTTAGGTTAGGTTAGGTTAGGTTAGGTTAGGTTAGGTTAGGTTAGGTTAGGTTAGGTTAGGTTAGGTTAGGTTAGGTTAGGTTAGGTTAGGTTAGGTTAGGTTAGGTTAGGTTAGGTTAGGTTAGGTTAGGTTAGGTTAGGTTAGGTTAGGTTAGGTTAGGTTAGGTTAGGTTAGGTTAGGTTAGGTTAGGTTAGGTTAGGTTAGGTTAGGTTAGGTTAGGTTAGGTTAGGTTAGGTTAGGTTAGGTTAGGTTAGGTTAGGTTAGGTTAGGTTAGGTTAGGTTAGGTTAGGTTAGGTTAGGTTAGGTTAGGTTAGGTTAGGTTAGGTTAGGTTAGGTTAGGTTAGGTTAGGTTAGGTTAGGTTAGGTTAGGTTAGGTTAGGTTAGGTTAGGTTAGGTTAGGTTAGGTTAGGTTAGGTTAGGTTAGGTTAGGTTAGGTTAGGTTAGGTTAGGTTAGGTTAGGTTAGGTTAGGTTAGGTTAGGTTAGGTTAGGTTAGGTTAGGTTAGGTTAGGTTAGGTTAGGTTAGGTTAGGTTAGGTTAGGTTAGGTTAGGTTAGGTTAGGTTAGGTTAGGTTAGGTTAGGTTAGGTTAGGTTAGGTTAGGTTAGGTTAGGTTAGGTTAGGTTAGGTTAGGTTAGGTTAGGTTAGGTTAGGTTAGGTTAGGTTAGGTTAGGTTAGGTTAGGTTAGGTTAGGTTAGGTTAGGTTAGGTTAGGTTAGGTTAGGTTAGGTTAGGTTAGGTTAGGTTAGGTTAGGTTAGGTTAGGTTAGGTTAGGTTAGGTTAGGTTAGGTTAGGTTAGGTTAGGTTAGGTTAGGTTAGGTTAGGTTAGGTTAGGTTAGGTTAGGTTAGGTTAGGTTAGGTTAGGTTAGGTTAGGTTAGGTTAGGTTAGGTTAGGTTAGGTTAGGTTAGGTTAGGTTAGGTTAGGTTAGGTTAGGTTAGGTTAGGTTAGGTTAGGTTAGGTTAGGTTAGGTTAGGTTAGGTTAGGTTAGGTTAGGTTAGGTTAGGTTAGGTTAGGTTAGGTTAGGTTAGGTTAGGTTAGGTTAGGTTAGGTTAGGTTAGGTTAGGTTAGGTTAGGTTAGGTTAGGTTAGGTTAGGTTAGGTTAGGTTAGGTTAGGTTAGGTTAGGTTAGGTTAGGTTAGGTTAGGTTAGGTTAGGTTAGGTTAGGTTAGGTTAGGTTAGGTTAGGTTAGGTTAGGTTAGGTTAGGTTAGGTTAGGTTAGGTTAGGTTAGGTTAGGTTAGGTTAGGTTAGGTTAGGTTAGGTTAGGTTAGGTTAGGTTAGGTTAGGTTAGGTTAGGTTAGGTTAGGTTAGGTTAGGTTAGGTTAGGTTAGGTTAGGTTAGGTTAGGTTAGGTTAGGTTAGGTTAGGTTAGGTTAGGTTAGGTTAGGTTAGGTTAGGTTAGGTTAGGTTAGGTTAGGTTAGGTTAGGTTAGGTTAGGTTAGGTTAGGTTAGGTTAGGTTAGGTTAGGTTAGGTTAGGTTAGGTTAGGTTAGGTTAGGTTAGGTTAGGTTAGGTTAGGTTAGGTTAGGTTAGGTTAGGTTAGGTTAGGTTAGGTTAGGTTAGGTTAGGTTAGGTTAGGTTAGGTTTTTTTTTTTTTTTTTTTTTTTTTTTTTTTTTTTTTTTTTTTTTTTTTTTTTGTGTCTCGCTGACCTATTCTCCGATATGCGAGTATTTCGGAGACTATTCTTACATTTTCCTTTCATACTTCTCGCTTGTGCTACGGGTCGTCATTCTTTCTTCATACTGTTCTTTCTATCATCCATCATCTTCCATTCATTGTTGGAGCAGCCAACCTACTTTCCTACACTAGCTGGTGTGTTGTGTTTCTTTATTTTAGGATTTCAGGAAATTTACATCTATATACATTTTCTATTAATCTATCTTATTATTATTCTTATTATTATTCTTATTTATATGCTTAAGATCTAATTTTATTTATTTTTTACTACTTTATTTTTGCTGTGGTTCACCATCACCAGCAAACTTAATTGGTGGGTGGTGGACCTAAATTTTTACAACCATTATTTATTGCCACCCTACTTACCACATTCTTACAGTAGTCTAGGAACTTTTTCCGTATTTGCTGTTTAACTAATATGTTGCTTATGTTATTTACATTTATTTCCTCTTCAATTTCATTTTCCGTGTCATAGCGTTCTTTCCCGTAGATGGGACATTCTGTCACGATGTGGACAACGGTCTGCCTTACCTGTGGGTCACAAAGGCAGTACGGGTTCTCCTTGCACTTAAACCTGTGTAAGTACTCGGAGAAACCGCCATGCCCTGTGAACATTTGCACCAGAGCGTTGTCCAGTTTTATATCTCTTACATGCGGGTACGCAGCTATCGCGTCCGGGAAAAAGACTTTCGTCACAGAGGCTTCATTTTCTGACTTGTAGCGCCGGTTCCATTCGTCGAGCGACTCGAATCTTATCTGTCGCTTGACGAATGAGACCGGACAGCTATCATAGTCAGCCTTCTTTTTGAGATGTAGAGCTGCCTCCTTTGCCAGCTGGTCCGCCCTTTCGTTTCCCTCCAACCCTGCATGAGCCTTGACCCAAAATAACTTCATGATTTTGTGTCCTTCTTTAAGCTTCAGGATGTTGGCTCTGGTCCTCAGTGCTAGAGTGTGGAGGGATTTCGGGTTCGATACCGTTTCCAATGCCGATCTGGAGTCGCAAAATATGTTGATTTTGGTCTTCGTGGTCTCCTTTACATTTTCCGTCGCCACCGCCAATGCAAGAAGTTCTGCCTGGTAGACGGAGCAACACGCATCGAGACGAAGTTTTCGGGTACTTGTCTCGGTGGCGCCATCCTGTATGGACAGCGCCGCTCCGACTTTCCCCTCGATTTTGCTGCCGTCGGTGAAGATGTTTAGTGCATCTTCATCGCGGTGCTCTCTGAGTGCTGCCTCATCTGCCAGACAGATGAACCTCATCTCCTCGTGCGTGGCGGGGTGAGGCAGGGTGGTGTATGGCGCGGGCGTTTCCATTACCCGGTCCCCTACTACCTGCCGAGAATGACCCTTTTTTATCTCATAAAGAAGGGCTGCTTCCCTGACCCTAATGTCCAGTGGAAGCAACCCGGCAAGCAGTAGTACCGAGTTCAGGGACGCGGTTTTGTAGGCCTTCACCATTTTTTGCGCAAACCCACGTTGAACTGATGCGAACTCCTTCCTGATCATGAGCTTTTGAGATGCTGGCGCCCAGGCGCTAGCGGCGTACAGGATCGTTGGTTCCACCACAGCTGTGTACATCGTGCGGATGATCTCAGGTTTCAGCCCCCAGTGGATCTTAGCTGTCCTGGCTAGCTGTCTATAGAAGCTTAGCGCTTTTCTGCAGACATTCGCGGCGTGCTCATTAAACGTCAGCTTTTCATCGATGGTGAGTCCGAGCAGCTTGATCTTCTTTGACATTGTAATACCTATCCCTCCCATGTTCAGTCGCGGGGTGTCGTACTTCAGCTTCCTTGTGACCACCATTGCTACGGTTTTCTCTGGGGCAAACTTCAGCTTGTACTTGACACCCCACGCCCGAACATGTTCGAGAGCGGCGTTTGCTCTTCTTTCTATTTCCAGTGCGGACCCTCCATCAAAGACGAGCGTGACGTCATCGGCGAATGCCTGAACGTAGTCGCCCCCCCTCTCCAGCTCCTGCAGGAGGGGATCCAACAACAAGTTCCAAAAGGTTGGACCTCCTATGGACCCTTGCACACATCCCATTTCAGTTTCCCTCTCGTACTCGTATCCGGAATATCGCACCTTGACTCTTCTATTTTGGAGATAGCTGTCTATCACCCTCCTCAAGTTCACCGGACAGTTTTCCTCAGCCAATCGGACCCGAATGGCTGGCCACCAAGATCCGTTGAAGGCGCCCTCTATATCAAGTGACACAATTGTCACGATCTTTTTCTGATCCAGCTTCTCGCGTATGTGCTTCATTAGGATATAGAGAGCGTCTTCCGTGCTTCTTTGGGGCATGAATCCGAATTGGCGAGTACTGAGTCTCGGTGTAAGGTAGAACTTGATTCGGGTGACAAGCATCTTCTCAAAGATTTTTCCGAGTACGGGAAGGAGACCTATAGGTCTGTATGCTTTGGGCGTTGTATAATCCCGCTTGTCTGGTTTCCGGAGGACAACCACGGTCGCTTCCTTCCACAGTCCGGGGAAGTATCCCTGGTCTAGGCACCTGTTCAGCATACCAAGGAATAGATCCGGGTTTCCGGTCACTGCGGCTTGGCTAATGTCCGCCGTTATGCCATCAGAACCGGGTGCTTTTTTGGGGTTGAAGGATGAAACCGCCGCAAAGAGTTCCGCTTTTGTAAAATGTGGGTCGCAAGGTCCATGTTGTTCCCCGACATTCACCGTTTCTGCTTTAGCCCTGATGCGGCGGTGGATCTCGTCATCTTCTCCCTCCAAGTCCTTCGGGAAGAAGGCGTCTGCCAACAGTTTTGCAGAGCCGGGGCCGTCCAGCACTTTGCCATTGTCCCTGAGTGGCAGATCCTCCTCCCTTTTCCTTGTCCTTCCTATCACCCGGTATATCCCGTCCCAGACCGATTCCCTAGTTTGCCTTCCGCAGAAGTCCTTCCAGCTTGCCGTCATGGCACTTTCTATTTCCAGCTCATATTCTTGTTTCTTTTTCAGGTATGCTGTAACCACCTTCGCCCTCCGGACTGGCGCCGCGCACCTGATTCTTCTCCTCCTGGTGATGACCTCTTTCTTCAGATCTGCGAGCTTTTCGGACCACCACGACAGGGTAAGTATTTGTGTGTGTTTTTTCTTTTGTAGTGTGTGTGTGCATGCGTGTGTGATAGCTTGTGTGTATGTGTGAATGAGTGCCTCTAGTTGTTGTGTGTTTGTGATGTTCTCTACACTGTCAAGTGACACTTGATGTTCTGCTAGGAATTGGGCCATTTTCTCACGAAAATGGCTCCAATTGGCTTTCTTGGTAGTGTAGAGTCTGGTAGTGTGTGTGATGTGTGTTCCTTGTGATTTTTGTAAGTGTATGTTGAATGTGATCGCGTTGTGGTCCGAACTAATAAGGCCCTCTTCTATCTTCCAGTCATCAATCAGGGGAAGAAGATCCGTCGAACAGGTTGTCACGTCGACGTGGCTGGTGTATCGCTTGTCTCCTCGGATGGTGTCGAAGGTAGGTACAGCAAACCCGTTATTCAGAATCTGTAGTCCCAACTCGTCGAATACCGCGAGAGCCTCTACCCCTCTCGATTTTGTCTCGACGCTCCCCCACCAGGTGTTCCAGGCATTGGCGTCTCCTCCCACCAGGATCCTTCGCGGCCCAACGGTCCTTACGATCTTTGAAAGATGCTCAAGATAGGGCTCCAGAGGCAGATGGTCCTCAAAGTAGACTGACACCATAGTGATGGTCCACGCTTTCGTCTGTACCCCTATCACAACTATGTTGTTGGTTGTGTACTCCGGGTATTGTATGACGTCAAGCGTGGAGTCCATCACTGCTATGGCGGCTTTGACGATTCCGTCCCCTTGATCTGCGCTCTGGAATACCCTAGTTCCTGTATAGGTCTTGAGCCTCTTTTGTGAGCCCACGTACGGCTCCTGGATGAGCAGGACGGATGTTCTGCTCCTCGCGGCTTCTAAGAAGAGTTCGTCGGTGGCTAGTCTCTTCTTCATGAGGTTTGCCTGGATCACCTTGTACGGGACGCCCTCAGCAGTAGGCCACGGTGGATCGCGCTAGTGCTTCCCACTTGCGCCTCACCGGGCAGTCGCTGCTGAAGGCGTTGTGGTCAGCCTTCCCTATCTTTGCTTTCACACAGTTCGTACAAGTGGGTAGAGCATCGATCCGATGTTCAGGACAGTCCGTCTTCATGTGGGCACCACCGCAGTGGCTGCACACATCCACCTGTTCATGGCAGAATCGCTTTCCATGACCATATCCCAGACAGCGCGAGCACTGAATGAGGGGTGATTGGTCGGCGACTCTGACCCTTTGCAGGTCGACGTGTACAGCCCCCGCTGCGGTGAGACTCTGCCAGATGCGAGGCGACACTCTCACAACCACATGTGCTGTTAGCGGGTTCCTCGCCCTGCGCCGGAAGCGGACCTCCATCCTATCGTCGTCTCCGGTGATGTTCTTTAGGAGATGACCGTTCTGAGTGCGGATAGCTTTTATGACCTCGTCATCCTTGAGGCTATTGAGCACGCTGAATAGAATGATCATCGGGTCTTTGTTCTTAATAGCTTCAACACTTAGTTCTTCCTGCCCAGCTATTCTGTTTTGCACCTTCTTTATTTCTTTCTCATCCTTGCACCCTATAATGATCTTTCTATCCTTCGCTTTCCTGATCCGATCTATCCTTACTCCCTCCTCTTTCGCATTCACTATCCTCCTCACTCTCTCGAAAACTTGTTCTCCTGTCTCTCCCTCATCCTTCGAGGCGACGATGATTGAGTGCATGGCAGTGGACTGGTGGTTTTGTCTCCTTGGGGAGCCAGCCGCTACACTGGCATAGGTTGTTCGCTCCATGCACTCTTTCTGACCTCGCAGCATATCCGTGAGTCTCTCCATTTCCTCGCTGTTGTTCTTTAGTAATTTGCTATTTTCCTCCATTCTCTTCATCATCTCCTCGATCGGAAGAGGGAGCAACTCCTGTCTTTTCCTCTCTTCTGTCACTTTCTGTTCCCTTTTTTCTTCTGTTCCTGTCTTTACTTCTATGACTTCAACCTTTTCTTCTTCTGACTCTTTTACTAGGTTGAAGAGTCTTTCAACAGATTGGCAGACTTCGGTTTTTATCTCCGTCTTTAGGTTCCGGCTGTTGCTCAGGTGAAGCTTTGCCTTCAAAAGGCAAGCTTTGGCCTCTGCTACCCTATTTTTGTACTTAGGAGGTGGTTGTTTTGGGGATTTCTCAGCTTCGGCTGAGGGCACCGTTCCAGCTCTCTGTGAGCCAGGTTTAGCCGTCGGGAGGGCAGCACCTTTTTTGGGTTGTGTCTGTCCCGCCGGCTGACTCTGACTCTTCTGAGAGAGAGCTGGAAGCGGTGACGTCGATGCTCTAGCTTCAATCTCCCCAATACTCCGTCTAACGTTGCTGGCCTTGTCCGCAGCTTCTGTCGAGGGTCCCGCCCTTACCGTAACTGTCTTATCAAGTTTGACAGATTCTGGCGTAATGTCCTTGCCCTTGGAAGAAGATGTTTTTGAGTCCGGGGTTCTCATCATTTTGTCGAGGTGGGTAGGTAGGCAGGTAGGTAGGATGTAGGTAGGTAGGTAGGTAGATAGGTAGGTAGGTAGGTAGGTAGGTAGGTAGGTAGGTAGGTAGGTAGGTAGGTAGGTAGGTAGGTAGGTAGGTAGGTAGGTAGGTAGGTAGGTAGGTAGGTAGGTAGGTAGGTAGGTAGGTAGGTAGGTAGGTAGGTAGGTAGGTAGGTAGGATTTCAATTGTTAACCTAAAAGCGTGTATAAGGCGCCAGATGAAAGTATTATAGCTTAATTTCCTAGTGTCGGTTTTAAATCTATTAATTTGACGTGTAAAGGCGTCAGTTGGTCAAAATTTCTGAATTATATTACTAAGTTAAGAATGTAGTAAGTCGAGCGGCTGTGGCTATGATACGATCAAATACACAACATATATAGGATAAGTAGATGTACTACCTTACTTGGTTTTGCTTATACTACAATATTTACTTATTTAATTGCACGTCAATAAATTATAATTACAGTAAGTCTTTGGCAGTTTTACTTAGTCGCTGATATACTTAGTATATGGGTCGACGTCAGTAGGTAACTATTATTAATATTTTTTATTCTTTTTATATAATTAGTCTAAGTATAATAAGTATTTGTTAAGCATAATCCTAAAACATACAATTAACAACAGTTTAAATTGAGTCAATAAAGAATTCCCCCTATGTAGAGGGTAGGGGGTTGTCAGCTTAAAAGTAATAAATACTGATATAATACTTTGTCAATTTTAACGTAACAATAATCAACTAGAATATACAATACGACACAAACAATTAGTCTTACAAAATATGGTCAACAATTATCATCAGTTGGGGGTCAAAAAACCCCGTCAAGGCTTGTGTAGAATGCAATAAAACAGTTATAAAAATTTAAAATAATGACTCACAGTACACAAAATTTTTCTAAGTAACTAATTATCTAACTATAATATTTTGTATTTCTTTGGTGAAATACTCGTGAGTAAGTCAGTTTAACCTCCGTGATTTCAAAATTATACACGAAAGATTTATATGCGTTAGGCGCAGTCTTAGGTCTTGATTATATTTACAGATTTTTGTTCCAGAGTCAGAAGCGAGTACACCATACAGCACCGCCAGTCTTCTTCTCCCGCAGAAAGCTCCTCCCTCGCAGCTCCAGCCGCCTTTCCGTGGTCCGCAGCCAAGCTCCACTCCACTTCCGGTGAGAGTCTGGGGCTCCGAGCACGCCCGGTTGAAGCAGGACACCTTCCGCTCGTGCATACAATGCAGGTTGACAGGCGCAGCTGGTGAGCACAATCGCCAATCCAACAGAACTCCTTCCTTTCTAGTTCAATGCGATGTGACAGTGTCGAAGGCTTTGGTTTGTTTACCTTATTTGCCGACGATTTGGTTTTGGTGAGTTTACGTGATTTTAAGTGGACAAATGCGTTTTTCTTACTTTATGCGGACTGTTTTTCGCATTTTTCACGGAGTTTTTCAAGAAGAAAAATTTCTTGCTCCGAAGCATAAAAGTCTTATACTAGTAGTTACCCCAGTCCAAGTCACTGCAATCCAATGGGGAACGTCACTGCCACTTAAATCACTTTCACTGTCACTCACCGTCACTGTCACTCGCGAGAAAACCCGGGTTTTTGGGTTAGGTTAGGTTAGGTTAGGTTAGGTTAGGTTAGGTTAGGTTAGGTTAGGTTAGGTTAGGTTAGGTTAGGTTAGGTTAGGTTAGGTTAGGTTAGGTTAGGTTAGGTTAGGTTAGGTTAGGTTAGGTTAGGTTAGGTTAGGTTAGGTTAGGTTAGGTTAGGTTAGGTTAGGTTAGGTTAGGTTAGGTTAGGTTAGGTTAGGTTAGGTTAGGTTAGGTTAGGTTAGGTTAGGTTAGGTTAGGTTAGGTTAGGTTAGGTTAGGTTAGGTTAGGTTAGGTTAGGTTAGGTTAGGTTAGGTTAGGTTAGGTTAGGTTAGGTTAGGTTAGGTTAGGTTAGGTTAGGTTAGGTTAGGTTAGGTTAGGTTAGGTTAGGTTAGGTTAGGTTAGGTTAGGTTAGGTTAGGTTAGGTTAGGTTAGGTTAGGTTAGGTTAGGTTAGGTTAGGTTAGGTTAGGTTAGGTTAGGTTAGGTTAGGTTAGGTTAGGTTAGGTTAGGTTAGGTTAGGTTAGGTTAGGTTAGGTTAGGTTAGGTTAGGTTAGGTTAGGTTAGGTTAGGTTAGGTTAGGTTAGGTTAGGTTAGGTTAGGTTAGGTTAGGTTAGGTTAGGTTAGGTTAGGTTAGGTTAGGTTAGGTTAGGTTAGGTTAGGTTAGGTTAGGTTAGGTTAGGTTAGGTTAGGTTAGGTTAGGTTAGGTTAGGTTAGGTTAGGTTAGGTTAGGTTAGGTTAGGTTAGGTTAGGTTAGGTTAGGTTAGGTTAGGTTAGGTTAGGTTAGGTTAGGTTAGGTTAGGTTAGGTTAGGTTAGGTTAGGTTAGGTTAGGTTAGGTTAGGTTAGGTTAGGTTAGGTTAGGTTAGGTTAGGTTAGGTTAGGTTAGGTTAGGTTAGGTTAGGTTAGGTTAGGTTAGGTTAGGTTAGGTTAGGTTAGGTTAGGTTAGGTTAGGTTAGGTTAGGTTAGGTTAGGTTAGGTTAGGTTAGGTTAGGTTAGGTTAGGTTAGGTTAGGTTAGGTTAGGTTAGGTTAGGTTAGGTTAGGTTAGGTTAGGTTAGGTTAGGTTAGGTTAGGTTAGGTTAGGTTAGGTTAGGTTAGGTTAGGTTAGGTTAGGTTAGGTTAGGTTTTTTTTTTTTTTTTTTTTTTGTGTGTTGTGTCACGCCGACCTAACTCCATTGTCTGAGTTTTATGGAGTATCTTTTCTACGTTTTCCTTTCATTCTGTGTCTCGCTTTTGCTACTGGTGCTTTCATTCTTCATACTTGATCATCATTCATTCATCCACTTTCATGCTCAGTTGGGTCAGCCAACTCTACTGCCCTATTCTATCTGGTGTGTGGTACTCGTTATACTTTATTTATTCTTATTCTAGGGACAGGTGTAAATAATTTTTTCATTCTTATATCTTAGTTTACATATTTTAGGTCTACAATTTTTAAAATTAATATTTACATTTTTCTTACATTTATATTCTATAATACTGATGATGGCACTAACACCAGCACATTTAAGTGTGGGTAATACCTTTGCTATATAACCAGGGCACTCCGCCGCGTCGTGAATAGCGTCCTGCTCGGACCGTTTATTGTACAAGTAATATGTGGGGCTATATCTGCTGGTGTCTTTACTGGGATTTAGCCTTGACATTGCTGACTGCCGCGTGTTTGCTTTGAAAGTGTTCCTTAACAAGTGTTATAGTGCCAAATCCCAGAACAAATTGCGGCTGGACCACTGGGAGCACTTTTCTTGCAAAAGGAACACATGTTTGCATAAAACATCCACGTGGAGCAAACTTTTCGACAAAAAATTGCCTTTAAGCGCGTGCGCTGCGAAAAGGAGATCTGTACCCCACCAGTTTCTGTTGCGTACATTGAAGCCGAACACCTGGACTACCTTCTGACAAAAATCCAGATTTTTCCCTTCGCGCCCTTGCGAACTACACAAGAAAAATCATTTGACCTACTTTTCCAGCAGAGGCTTGCAGCTGTTCTGGAAGCTTCCCTTGGACATTGCCAGCAAGATCCTTTGCAGCTGAAGACAACGACACCTCTCTGGACCTTTTTGGACAACAACTAAAGAAGTTATAGACATTTTAAAAATAAGGTAATTTTCAAAAAATTGTATATCAAAAAGTAGATCTGTAAGGTAGCATTTAAAAAATATTGTTAAAAGCCTCACTTCAAGAGCTCTCATTTGAGACCTCAATCATATTTTTCGGCCAAGTAATTCCAAAACCACAGCCATTTTTATCAAAGCTGTCAAAATTTGTGTTTACTTTTTACGTAATTGTAAACCGAAAACGAGAATCTCTCCCTTTTGCGTCTCGCTCTCTCCATTGGTGCCAGAAGAAGGATCTCGTCGCGAAAATCACAACAGCGAAATCCCCATCGCGATCGGACCACTCGTTCCAGAGATATCAACGTCTCAAATATCGATAAATCGAACAAAAAGTGGTCAGTGGTCAGGCGCAAAGCCACCGGTGGAGACAAGATCGCGCGTGAAGTTAAGCGCCGTTTTCCTTCTTTTGGCCATAACTATGCACCTGTAAGTGCTACAGAAATTTTGACAGAATGTAAATTGTTCTCCGGAGGGTGAGGAATAATAACTTGCAAACATCCACCCCCCAAACCCCCCTCATCACCCCCTTAGATTTCTCTACCCCCACCAACAAAAAATTTTTCTTTTCACATACAGACGTTAACAAACACTAGGAAAACCCCTTGGACCCACCCCCACCCCAAAATAAATTTCACCCCCCATCCCCCCCACTCCAAAAATTTTTTAATCTTACTTACATACACGACAAACAGTAGCAGACCCCATTTTTAACCCTAACTCAACTCATCCCACCACCAAATTCTCATCCCCACTAAAAATACCTCCCTCCTTTTTCTGACGCCATAGGATAGAGTGAACGACGACAAACATTGCGCTAAAACTCCCGTGAAAATCTGATAAGTAGTTACCGAAATATAGGACCGGGAAGTTTAGCGTAATAAGGTTGAGACTCACGTATCGACATAGTGACCGGCCGGAGCGCTCGACATAGCGGAACCAGTCGCCGCGTTCTATAATTAGCTTCGTGTACAACATTCCTGAGCGCCCGGCCGCTCGCTTGCATTGTAAACATTGCAAGTTGTCGCGGACCATCCGAGAACTAAAATTTTTATATGTAATTGTGTGACTAAAACTTTTTAATCTTAATCCCGCGAAACTTTATTGCGTTATTAAAACTGTTTAACTGACTGACAAAAGACGTGCAATATATTGTAATAAATATTAGTAGCTGTAGATATAACATTATATAGGTAAATAGACTCAATACCTTATACGGGTATTGTTTACATAGTTTATTAGTTATAGATAAATAATTAGACTGCAGTGCCTTATACGGGCACTCTTTAAATACATTTTATATTGTAAAAAATTTAGATATAGTAATTCAATTTACAGTACATTGGTGTGCAATATATAACATAATAATAAGACTGTGAGCAAGCAAACTGTGATAATAAGATACTTGTATAACTATAGAATACTTATAATATATTATCGACATAGCAAGTAGTTAGTTGGTACACCTAGATATACACTTAGTTAGTAAAGAATAAGACATATATATATATAATTTTATTGTGAAACAGGTGGGTCGGGCGAGCCTATCGGCGCGCCATAGACACTCGCGTAGTTAGCGCAGCGCGTGCCGCTAGGCTCGTTAGGCTTATCGCTTGTTTACATTCTATTCAGACATTGTTCGCTGATTAGGAATGCTAAGTGGGATTAATTATAAGCCGGCGCCTGCCACAGAACAGTGATAGTGTGTGGGAACTTATTTGGTTCTCACGTTTGACGTGTTGTATAAACTATTGACTGAACTGTTTTTGTTTTTTGTTAAATTAATTCGTAGGATTAAAACTGTAAATTGACTATCCCCTACCCTTTACATAGGGGATAAATTTTATTGACTATTATACAAATATATGTTGTAAATCGTATTAGATATAA
>CAXIEF010000294.1:32500-37500 GCA_964023185.1 Macaria liturata
GCATTGGCCTTTCCCTCGATCTCAAGTGCGGTCTCACCATCTAGGACGAGCGTGACGTCATCGGCGAATGCCTGAGCGTAGACGTCTCTCTTCTCCAGTTCTTGCAGCAGAGGATCCAGTAGGAGGTTCCAGAAAATCGGTCCCCCAATGGACCCTTGCACACAGCCTTTTTCGGTCTCCTTTGTGTACTCGGTTCCGCAGTAGCGTACTTTGACTTTTCGATTCTGAAAATAGCTGTCCACCACCCTCCTCAAGTTCACCGGGCAGTTTTCCTCAGCCAATCGGACTCTTATAGCTGGCCCCCAAGCCCCGTTGAAGGCGCCCTCTATATCAAGTGACACGAGAGTCACCATTTTCTTTTCGTGCAATTTCTCGCGTATGTGTCTCAATAAACAATAGAGGGCGTCTTCAGTGCTGCGTTGGGGCATGAATCCGTATTGGCGAGTACTAAGTTTCGGTGTCAAGTAAAACTTGATTCGGGTGATCAGCATCTTCTCGAAGATCTTTCCGAGCACAGGAAGAAGACCGATCGGTCTGTATGAATTTGGTACTGCATAGCTCTGCTTGGCCGGCTTGCGCAATACCACCACGGTAGCGGTCTTCCATAAGGCTGGGAAATGTCCTCTGTCTAGGCATTTGTTCAGCAGACCGAGGAATAGGTCTGGGTTCATGGCTACTGCGGCCTGGCTGATATCCGCCGTTATGCCATCAGAGCCAGGGGCCTTTTTGGGATTGAAGGATTGTACCGCCGCACTCAGTTCTGCCTCAGTGAAATGTGGATCCCAGGTTTCATTTTGATTTCCTACATTTACTGTTTCCGCTACGTCCCTTATGCGGCGGTGTTCCTCATTGTCCTCGGATAATAGGTCTTTCGGAAAGAAGGTATCTGCCAGCAATTTTGCGGAACCTAGACCGTCTAGGACTTTGCCATTCTGTTCAAGTGGCAGATCCTCCTCCCGTTTCCTCGTCCGACCTATTACCCGGTAAATCCCGTCCCAGACCGATTCCTTTGTCTGCTTCCCACAAAATTCCTTCCAGCTCTGCGTCATTGCATTCTCTATTTCAACTTCGTATTCATTTTTCTTTTCTAGGTATTCGGTAACCACCCTCGACCTCCGGACCGGTGCAGCGTTCCTGATTCTTCTCCTCCTGGTGACGACCTCCTTCTTCAGGCCAGCCAGCTTATCGGACCACCACGACAAGGTAAGTGTTTGTGTATTTTTCTTTTTAGGAAGTGTGTGTGTGCATGCGTGTGTGACTGCTTGTGTGTATGTGTGAATGAGTGTTTCTAATTGTTGTGTGTCTGTGATGTTCTCTACACTACCAAGTGTAATATTGTGTTCTGCCAGAAATTGGGCCATTTTCTTACGAAAAAGGCTCCAATTGGCTTTCTTGGTTGTGTAGAGTCTAGTTGTGTTTGTGATGTGTGTACCGCGAGATTTTTGTAGGTGTATATTGAGTGTAATGCCGTTGTGGTCCGAACTAGTGAGCCCTTCCTCAATCCTCCAATCATCAACCAGGGGAAGAAGGTCAGCCGAGCAGGCCGTCACATCGACGTGGCTGCTGTAGCGCTTGCCTCCCCTTACGGTGTCAAAGGTAGGTACCGAATAATTATTATTTAGTATTTGTAGTCCCATGTCATCTATTGTGTCCAGCACGTCAGTTCCTCTCGAGTTGGTCATGACGCTCCCCCACCAGGTATTCCAGGCGTTCATATCTCCTCCCACCAGGATCCCACGTGGTCCCAAGGCTCTAATTATCTTGGTCAAGTGTTCCAGGTAGGGTTCCAGAGGCAGGTGGTCTTCAAAGTAGACTGACACCAGAGTGATGGTCCACGCTTCCGTACGAACCCCTATCACAGCTATGTTGTTGTTGGTGTGTTCCGGGTATTGAACGACATCAAGCGTGGGGTCCATCACTACTATGGCGGCTTTGACAATTCCGTCTCTTTGATCTGCACTCTGGAATACCCTAGTGCCTCTGTAAGACTTGAGTACCTTTTGGGAGCCAACGTATGGTTCCTGGATGAGAAGGACTGACGTTTTCGTTTTTACCGCTTCTAAGAAGAGTTCGTCAGTGGCCAGTCTCTTCTTCATCAGGTTTGCCTGGATGACCTTGTACGGGACGCCCTCAGCAGTAGGCCACGGTGGATCGCGCTAGTGCCTCCCACTTGCGCCTCACCGGGCAGTCGCTGCTGAAGGCGTTGTGGTCAGCCTTCCCTGTCTTTGCCTTAACACAATTCGTACAGGTGGGAAGAGCGTCAATGCGATACTCTGGACAGTCCGTCTTCATGTGAGCTCCTCCGCAGTGGCTGCACACGTCGACCTGCTCGTGGCAGAAACGCCTCCCATGTCCATACCCCAAGCAACGCGAGCATTGGATGAGGGGAGACTGGTCGGCGACCCTGACCCTTTGCATGTCCACGTGGACAGCACCTGCGGCGGTGAAACTCTGCCAAATACGCGGCGACACTTTCACAACCACATGGGTTGTGAGTGGGTTCCTCGCTCTGCGTCGGAAGCGGACTTCCATCCTATTTTCGTCACCTGTTATTCCCTTGAGGAGGTGGCCATTCTGGGACCGGATGGCTTTCACAATATCATCGTCACTTATGCTACTCAACACGCTATATAATACTATCATTGGGTCCTTATTTTTAATTTCTTCCACCCTGAGTTCTTCTTGCGCCGCTATCCTCTTTTGTACCTTTCTTATTTCTTCTTGATTCTGGCATCCAATGATTATCTTCCTGTCTTTTGCTTTCCTTATCCGGTCTATCCTTACTCCTTCTTCCCTTGCGTTCACTATCTTCCTCACCCTTTCGAAGACCTGCTCGCCTGTTTCTCCTTCGTCTTTTGAAGCAACGATGATGGAGTGCATGGCGGTGGACTGCCGATTCTGCTTTCTTGGGGAGCCTGCCACTACATTGGCATAGGTGGTCTTCTCCATGGCCTCCTTCTGGCTTCTGAGCATTTCCGCCAACTTTTCCATGTCTTCACTGTTGCTTTTTAGCAGTCTACTGTTTTCTTCTATCCTCTTCATCATTTCTTCTGCTGGTATGTGTGGTTGTGGCTCCTGTCGCTTTGTTTCTTCCTGTCCTTTTCTTTCTTCGGTCGTTACAGTCTTGCCTTCTTCAGCTTCCTTCACCAAGTTATACAGTCTCTCTACAGCTTCGTTAACTTCTGTCTTTATCTCTCCCTTTAGGTTTCTGCTGTTGTTAAGATGTAACTTAGCTTTCAATACGCAGGCTTTAGCTTCTGCCATCCTATTTTTATATTTCGGGGGTCGTTTCGGAGAGTTGTCTGTTTCTGATGCCGTCGCTGTCTTCCCCTTCTGGGAGCTGGGTTTGGTCGTCGGGGGAGCCAAGGCTTTCTTGGCTTGTGACTGCCCCGTCGGCTGACTCTGACTCTCCTGGGGAGGCAGCGGGGACGTTGATGTTCTAGCTTCTATCTCTCCGATGCTTCGCCTTACTTTGTTGGTTTTGTCTTCAGAGGGCCCAGCCCTCACTGTCATTGTCTTATCTAATTTTCCACCGTCTGGTGAAGAGTCCATATTTCTTGATGAAGTATTCTGTTTTGAATCCGGGGTTCTGAGCATGTTTTGTCAAGGTAGGTTATCACCCAAACGTGTATAGGGCGTTGGGTGATAAAATGTAATTGGCGAGTAAAAGCGCCAATATGTCAAATTTAAAAAAGTCCTTTTCAAGTACAGTTCAGTGCGACAGTGTCGAAGGCTTTGGTTTATTTACCTTTTTGCCGACGATTTGTTCTAGCGATTTTTAGTGGTCAAATGCGTTTTTCTTGCTTTATGCGGACTGTTTTTCGCATGGGTTAGGTTAGGTTAGGTTAGGTTAGGTTAGGTTAGGTTAGGTTAGGTTAGGTTAGGTTAGGTTAGGTTAGGTTAGGTTAGGTTAGGTTAGGTTAGGTTAGGTTAGGTTAGGTTAGGTTAGGTTAGGTTAGGTTAGGTTAGGTTAGGTTAGGTTAGGTTAGGTTAGGTTAGGTTAGGTTAGGTTAGGTTAGGTTAGGTTAGGTTAGGTTAGGTTAGGTTAGGTTAGGTTAGGTTAGGTTAGGTTAGGTTAGGTTAGGTTAGGTTAGGTTAGGTTAGGTTAGGTTAGGTTAGGTTAGGTTAGGTTAGGTTAGGTTAGGTTAGGTTAGGTTAGGTTAGGTTAGGTTAGGTTAGGTTAGGTTAGGTTAGGTTAGGTTAGGTTAGGTTAGGTTAGGTTAGGTTAGGTTAGGTTAGGTTAGGTTAGGTTAGGTTAGGTTAGGTTAGGTTAGGTTAGGTTAGGTTAGGTTAGGTTAGGTTAGGTTAGGTTAGGTTAGGTTAGGTTAGGTTAGGTTAGGTTAGGTTAGGTTAGGTTAGGTTAGGTTAGGTTAGGTTAGGTTAGGTTAGGTTAGGTTAGGTTAGGTTAGGTTAGGTTAGGTTAGGTTAGGTTAGGTTAGGTTAGGTTAGGTTAGGTTAGGTTAGGTTAGGTTAGGTTAGGTTAGGTTAGGTTAGGTTAGGTTAGGTTAGGTTAGGTTAGGTTAGGTTAGGTTAGGTTAGGTTAGGTTAGGTTAGGTTAGGTTAGGTTAGGTTAGGTTAGGTTAGGTTAGGTTAGGTTAGGTTAGGTTAGGTTAGGTTAGGTTAGGTTAGGTTAGGTTAGGTTAGGTTAGGTTAGGTTAGGTTAGGTTAGGTTAGGTTAGGTTAGGTTAGGTTAGGTTAGGTTAGGTTAGGTTAGGTTAGGTTAGGTTAGGTTAGGTTAGGTTAGGTTAGGTTAGGTTAGGTTAGGTTAGGTTAGGTTAGGTTAGGTTAGGTTAGGTTAGGTTAGGTTAGGTTAGGTTAGGTTAGGTTAGGTTAGGTTAGGTTAGGTTAGGTTAGGTTAGGTTAGGTTAGGTTAGGTTAGGTTAGGTTAGGTTAGGTTAGGTTAGGTTAGGTTAGGTTAGGTTAGGTTAGGTTAGGTTAGGTTAGGTTAGGTTAGGTTAGGTTAGGTTAGGTTAGGTTAGGTTAGGTTAGGTTAGGTTAGG
>CAXIEF010000295.1:0-55104 GCA_964023185.1 Macaria liturata
GATCTATCAACGCACAGCCCAAACCACTGGACGGATCGGACTGAAATTTGGAATGAAGGTAGATGTTATGACGTAGGCATCCGCTAAGAAAGGATTTTTGAAAATGCCACTTTCAAAGGGGTGAATGAAATAGGGGATGCAAGTTTTACTTCCTAATGCAAGCGAAGCCGCGAGCACCCACTAGTTATTTATAAAGTTTTGAGCACAACACAAACCTCATAAGTATAATTCTTGGCGTCACACTTGGGTCCGATATAGGCGACGAAGACGACGATGCCCTGCGCGCGGCGCGAGTCCACATCCAGCCTGAGGTGGAAGTACTGCTCCAGGGCCATGACGAGCCATGTGTCGTGCTGCTCCGTGCTCAGCTTGATGGAGATCTTGTGCAGGCTGCCCAGCTTCAGCATTGATAGATGTTGACTCTACAAGGAAACCGTGATTCATCTAAATACAGCAGGAAAATGCTAACATTGGGGACTTCAAATATCAAACACTATCAAATTTAAATGAAAAATTTAATCTGTAATTAAATTTTAATTTCAATAATGAAAACACTGGACAGGACCCCAATTTGTATAATTGAGATACTTTTATAAAATGTGAAAAAAATGTGAAAATGTGATTGCATGATTTGGTTTTCAATTTGCTTGCAAATAATGCAATAGTATGGATAGAGCAAAGTCGCTTCCCGCGTCTGTCCCTATGTAAGTTTAGATCTTTGAAACTACACAACAGTATTTTTTTACGTGTATAATAATGCGTGGAAAACCGCGGGCAAAAGCTAGTTATGTTATAATAAAACGCCGTTCGCAATTCAGGAATATCTACAAAATGTGATATAGTAGCTTTAACAGTATAGTTATTTAAATAAGTAATAGGTTTACGATTGACTGCAGCCCACCCGATGTAAAGCAACATACCTCCACCTCTGTATACCAACTCAATGTCTGTAAATGTAACGCAATAAACATTCTATTATTTTCGTCGTGTTACCTGGAAGTGCGCCTGCAGCGAGACGAGTGCCAGGGGCGCGGCGTGGCAGGCGGGCGCGGGGCACGCGTACTTGCGCGCGGCGCAGGAGGACTCGTGCGGCGCGCGCCGGCGCAGGCGCACCTCCTTGCCGCAGCCGTGCCGGCACGGGTAGCGGAGCAGCTCCGCCACGCCCTCCATGGCGCGGTTGCGGACCTACAACATACACACTAGTTAGGCACAGACTGTATCGGACGCAGTAAGTATACATGCGTCATAAACGTGTACATACATTACCATAACAGTGCGTTATATCAAAGGCAGACGTCCAAGGACTCTTTGGACACGTCCGCGACTTATCCGACAATTTGCAAGCTTGGCTGAACATTCATATTCCAGATAGCTTTATGTCGTGGCTGTAAGCCGCGATGTGTATGTGTCTGGCCCTTTTTTTAGTAAACGACAACGAGCGCCGTCAATGTTATATGTATATTGCAATTGGCGGTAGCGAGGAGTGACCCGAATCACACCCTATCACATGTAACTGGCGCGTTGGGGAGGCATTTACTCAACGGTGGGTAGACACAGGTTGACATGATGCTGAGTAGTGAGCACTGACCGATGAGAAGGTGGTCCGGCAGACGGGGCAGGAGGCGAGGCGCGCGCGGCAGGCGGCGCACACGAGGTGGCCGCGCCGGCACTGCGACATGATGCTGAGTAGTGAGCACTGACCGATGAGAAGGTGGTCCGGCAGACGGGGCAGGAGGCGAAGCGCGCGCGGCAGGCGGCGCACACGAGGTGGCCGCGCCGGCACTGCGACATGATGCTGAGTAGTGAGCACTGACCGATGAGAAGGTGGTACGGCAGACGGGGCAGGAGGCGAGGCGCGCGCGGCAGGCGGCGCACACGAGGTGGCCGCGCCGGCACTGCGACATGGGCGGCTCCATCCACTCCAGGCACACGGGGCACTCCAGCAGCCGCAGCACGCTCTGGTTGAACTCCTTCACGCTACCCGGCTCCGGGTGCTCGTTGGCTACAAACATATTTACTGAAACTCTTTCTTTCGCGTGTTATATGTCAACACAAAAACACAAAAACGTCTCATCTGTCCTTGACACGGTGTCGGGCTGGAGCGGTGGCTATTATTGCCGAGCAACACAAGAGACGCAAATATGCTAACCTCGGCCGAGGTTAGCATATTTGAGCCTTTTGGAGTCGAGACTTTGGGGCCGTGGGGTCCGGGAGCCCACACTATTTTCCAAAACCTCTCGAAGCGCTTGGCTGGCTCAACGTATCAGCATTGCCATCCAGCGTGGTAATGCGGCCAGTATGTTGGGCACGCTGCCCTCTGGTAGTGGCTGGAGCACTTAGATTATCTTTAGGCTTTTCTAAAGATTTTCTAAGTGCCCCCTTTTTATGTAGTAGTTAGAAGTAGTATGTTTAGTTTATCTTCCCTTGTTTTTATGTTTTATTATTGTAAATAAAGATGTTTTACCATAAAAAACACAAAAAAAATTAAACAATAGATTATTTACTCGTTAGGCATTCACTGCTTTCTTAATTTAATATAAAACTTACAGTTTCTGCGTTTTCTGCTTTCTCTCTGTTGTTCCGGATCTGGCCACGATTCTGCACTAGTGTTCCGGATATTGCTTGTCTGAAATATTTATTACAACAATAACTAACACCCGCATTTTTAAACGTAACACGGGATTTACTCGATTTGATCCAAGATCACGGTCGTCGGTGATCGGGTGATCAGGTTTTTAATTAATTTTCATAATACTTTATAGGTTGAACAGACAGAAAGGGAATGACTGACTAAGAAAAAAAACCTGATCAACTTAACAAACATTGATTCTGATTTTAAGTAAAACAGTCAAAAATAAAAACAAAGTATAAGTAGGTTACAAAACTTTTGCTAAGATTTATCGGCTGTGGTGAAAATGTGAGTTTAGTGGTTATTGTGTCCGCATTTCATTCTAACGCTTGTGTTATAGGCGGAATTGTCCTAGCTTAACTTTAAAACACCGTGAAATAACCGAAGTGTTTGAGGACCACAAAAGGACCTTAGTGCCCGCTATGATATATTTGCCCAATAGAACAGGAATTAATTCTGCGTCACGACTGTCGGTAATGAGGAGGTCGATACGACTCAACAAGCTATAATCCTGTGAATTTCAAAGCGAGAGTGAATCGGTTCTTATCGGGTAAGCACGCTCCATCTTAAGCCATAGCCTTTGCTTACTATCAGGCAAACTGTGGCCGGGGGCAAACCCGTTGCAAGTGCAAAAAAAAGCTATGCAAGAAGGATACATACACCAGCGTCCCCGCCGGCCGCGTGTCGGCGAGCGTCCGCGGCGAACCGTCCGTCAGTCTGGTCCGAGACGGTGATGGGAGCGGACGTCACCTCCCCGGCCGGCGCCAGATCGTTCGACTCGAGGTCTATGGCCACGATCTCTTCTTCCAACGTCACGTTGGCACCCGTGTTCTCCATGGCTAGAGACATAGAGATGAAGGCAGTTGTCGACGGCTTGACTCGTAATAAGAAAGAATACATCTTCTATACAGTGATACTGGTAACTAACGCACAACCTTTTAATGGCGCTTCTGTCGGTCTAAAGCAACAACTTTTTAAAATTCATAAAAAGTACCTCATCATAAACAATTTTTAGTTCTCTATAAATATTGTCAGAAGGCGATGAACTTTTTCATGTTACTTATTTTGATTGGTATGGAACAGTCGTAAAACAAAAGTTGTTGGTTTCGAGTTACAGAAGTCGCCCTGAAAAGGTTATGCGTTAGTTACCAGTTGACTACTCAGACATACGCGGGTAGCACCGCAGAGCGTCACTAGTTTATCAATGTGAGCTATGTAGATAACGACAGGGTCCTACCATCCACATCTAGTTCATCTCCCATTACCACGATGGGGTACAAGGGGTCATCGTTAGTCTCATCCATGGGCTCGGGCTCGGCCGCCACCGACGTGCTCGGGTTGTTGTTCAGTTCTGAAATTTATTAGAGACGAGTAGTTGTTACCCGCTGTTCTTGACAGTATGCCATACGAAATATAGGTATATGGTAGGTATATCATACAACATTTGATAGGTAGAAAAAAAAGAGTAGGTACCATCTTCAGCTTGCTGCGATGTGGCCGAGGACTCCGGTACGGGCGAGAGATGGCGCGCCCAGCGCATCACGCGCCGCAGCTCGGGCTCCGTGCTGGTGCGCGCCGAGCGCAGCCGGGGCCGCTCGCTGCAACAAATTATTATTTAGGGACAGTTCAAACAAGGCCTAGCACAATACTAGTTAACATTTTACAATTCCAATTTCTCTTTCGTGGGCTTATAACTCCCCAAAGATATGTTTCATACGAGGATTTCTCTTGGGCAGATTCATTATGGTAGGTCCTACAACGAGATGATACGCGTCCTTAAATTTTATGGTCCACAAGCTTTTAAGTTTCCACATGCCCAAATTTCATCAAATTCTGTGTTAGAATCACACCTTTCTCTCCCTCTCTGAGTCGCATTCTACATTACTAAGGGTAGTGACTCCCCCGCAGGTTTGATCCCCAATGAACTAATTCTACGGGGGGGTTACGAACCTGATCTGACACTCAAGTAACTTTCGGGTAAATAGATTGTGCAAATACATCTTGAAGATGGCGAAAACATAAGAATCACAAACACACAGATTGGAAAAAAACTAACTATTACTATTTTTTTAACAAAGTCATTTAAGCAAAATAACCATTCAGTGTCTCCCAGGGTGACGTCAGTGGAGACCACACTGCTGCGCGCCGACTCGCCCAGCGCCATGTCCCCGGCGGCCATGTTCCAGGCGGGGCGCGCGCGCGCACGCTCGCTGCCCCGCGCCGACTCCCCCACCGTGATGTCTCCGGTGGGCAGGTTCCAGTTGCTCCTCTCGCGCGGTCTGTCGCTGCCCCGCGCCGACTCTCCCACCGCTATGTCTGCGCCAGTGAGGTTCCACGACACTGACGGACGATTGGCTGCCGACATATAACCACTAGTGCAGTGCTATAGGAAGACTGTAGTACTGAGACTGAGAACATACACATATTGGTACATGTATTTCACTTATAAGGCCCGACATTAGGAGTGTTTATCGGGGACGCAACAAGACATGTGCGTACATAATACATATCTCAACAACGATATTCATTCACATCGGAGCTGTTTGAGCGTGCAGAAATAGCAGAACACATATTCATACTTTCATCGTTTTGGTTGTTATGTTCCCCGGTGTCATTACCATTTCTAGTCGTGGGTCGCACGAAGCGCCGCAGGGGCCTGTTGAGCACACTCGAGCTCGGCTCCGTAGGCACGGCTACACCGGGATTGGCTGCAGAATATTACGATAACATTGTCATCTTGAACTTTTCATCTACATTTGTGTCTTCGTAGTTAGTTGGTTTGCATTCAGCGAATGAAAGCTTGAGTGTGTGATATTGCAGCGAGCTCATTTGATCTTTTATCTAAACATCAACAAATATAACGCAAAAGGAAAGCAACGAACATCCCAAAGCAGTGCTCGTTACTTCAAAGTGCTTGCTTGATCCTGGTTAACTGGTAAAGAGGAAATGCACAATATGCCCCAATAGTCCAGTCAATAAAGCCCAAAACCCCCAACAGATTAGTTACTCGCCAAACTTTGTGAATTTGTTCAGAAGGGTAAAATAAGTGACCGTGTGAGTTTGCACCCTTGTAGGGTGTACGGAAAGGGTTGAAAAGGGGTGAAAAGGGCTTTTATCAATAACATTGCCAAAAAAATTAGTTACTTTGTGCAAATTTGGAATTAAGTTTTTGTTACCGTTTTCTAACATGTATCAAATTTGCACACTTTTTCAACATACGGAACATTGTTTATTATTAAAAAACTGATTATGGTTAATAACACGAGTGAAAAAATTAGTTACTCGCTGCAAATTTGGAATTATGATCTTTCTTTGGTTTTCTAGCATGTATTAAATTTGCACACTTTTGCAACTTACGGAACATTGTTTATTAATAAAAAAATCATGATATTCGCTGATAACAGGGATAAAAATATCTGTGAAGGGTTGAAACTTGGAGTAACTGTGCTTGACAAATTATATACAACGCGTTTTGTTTGTTTTTTTTTCGCAATTTAGAACACGTTTTATATAATTTGTCTAGCACAGTTACTCCAAGTTTCAACCCTTCACAGATATTTTTATCCCTGTTATCAGCGAATATCATGATTTTTTTATTTAGGTGTCCGAGCCTCCGCTTGACCCACTTATTGAGCTAACATCTTGGATTTTACGTGTGGCAACACTGTTTTGCTCTATGGCGCCCCTTCCATGCATCGAGTCATATCGGCTCGACTCAGTATCGATCGGCTCCTCCCTCCCGCACAACGCTCGCGTAGCGCCGGGCGGACTCGCTTCCTCAGTACGTCTTGGATTTTTGACGTGTTAACACTACTGTGACTCCTACGAAAATGTAAGTGAACATTAATTGTTTTAATAACCTTTAATTTTTTTAATAAAGCAGGAAATCCCTGTTAAAGTGCATTATGCACTTCTAAATGCGCAGGAAAGCCTTGTATAAACGCATTTTGCACCTTTTAACGCACAGGAAATACCTGTCTAAATGCGTGGTGCACCTTCTAACGCACAGGAAAGCCCTGTCTTAGAATTATGGTGCTAGTTAGACTTCTCAGGAAAGCCCTGTATAAATGAGAGACGCAACAGTCTCAGTTTTAATCAAGAACTTGTTAAGTTGTGGCTCTGTTGGTAAAATTATTCGAATATGTAATATATGGGCCTGGAACACAGATAAAAAACGATCATGACCCAGACGGACACCAAAATAGTCATCTACATTATCTTTGGTAGCCTACAAATACATCAGCAAATGCGCTCATAAGCGCGCTACATTCCAAGTCGATAGGTATAGCTTTTCCTTAGCCTAATTGCTTCTAAAATGGCCACTAAAAGAAGACAAATATTGAGAATGACGTCTCTGACACTGGAGACTCTTTCAATAGACCACTTTGCGAGTGCAATTTGTATTCTTGTGCATTCTGTTTAGTGCTTAAATAAAATATAGCTTAGATATTTTCTTTCACCAAAACTAGTTCCTTGCATCCTACATCATCTAGAGATGATTAGAGGACTCTACCTATTTGTTGTAAAGGAAAAGAGGAAAAGACCATCTGCAATGCATTATAGATAGACAACAATATTATATTTATCTAAATATCAATATTTTTATAGCTATCTTCGCTTGCTTGAAAGATTCGGGCTGATACGGTCTGACGAATTTTGATCAGCAGAAAACAGGCCTCTTATCTTCTGGAAACCTCGTGGTAAAGTCGACCTTACGGACTGACAAGCTCACGTGAAAGAGATGGATAGACTCATTAAGTTACGGTTACTAGTACGAACTAGCGGAATATACCCGTAGAATTCTGTCTTTGTAAGTAAACTCAACGAACACCCATTGATTTGCCCTTCAAGACGGCTTACTTGCCGAACAAGTTCAATCCAGGAAATAAATCTGTAAAGAAAACAAATTTATACTTAAACTGCAGTATTATCCAAAAAGCTGTAGATTTCGCATTGGTCCTTTTGACTTTGAGCATAGCGTGAGAATAATAATTTTACGTAAATATAATACGGCAAAATGATTAATCTAATAGGTGTCGATTTGTCGAAAATCTGCTTTATAGTTTTCCTTATCTCATCATGGAGCAGAGGTAACAGGCTGAAATAACGCTGGTTGGTAAAATTCATACCGAGATATACGTCGGTTTTGGTTTAGATTTAGATTACGTTGAAAAGTCGACATGTCATCTAAACTCGCAAAATGTATTTTACTTTAATGAATTAATCAGTATCGTGAGTACCATACCGCTAGTATTTTAAAGACCTTCCAGCTCATGGTTGGTCGTGATAGGAATAACTTTAGCATTTGGTGCAATCCATCAATTTAATTGTCTGAAATAAGAAAGGTAAAAGGTTGACGCACAATCTCGGCCTTGGACATCGAAACAGAGGTCCTTGAAATATACAATACGCTCCAAACAATACGCTCCAAATTCGGTTCCAGAACCAACGGTGTGACCGTCTCATATATTGTCAATCGGGACAGAAACTCGCCTCTAATGAAAAGTTATAATCCAACTGGGTTCACCGGATTTAAATTGTAAACGATAAATCGATATCACAAAGATCTTGCAAAATCAATCTGACAGCCAGTATCACGCAATTATGTCTAGATGAATACATTAATTAAACATCCTCATTAATTAAAGACGCTGGTATTAGAGACTTGCCTGGTAACTTTGGATCCGCTGGTGTAACATCGTAATGCGACGTGCGTAAATAACATTGATTTAGATAAAGTCTTAAATTGATGTATCTGGAATAGTATAGATACGTTCTCAAACTCTACTTCAAAGAAACTAATAGTCCTAGAACTAGCATAGTAATCATAATCAAAATATTCATTTATACATAAATACATCACTTTTTTACTTATTATTTATATTCAATATAAATTCATGTATATAAATTTATAAAATCAACTCGTATTATTTGAAAATTACATTTATGTTAAGTAATAGTAGCCGACTCTTTCAGTATTCAAGTAATTATAACTGGGTTCCACCTAAGTTTTAATAAAAAGCAGATTGTGCTAACTGTATGAAGTTGTTAATTTGGTAACGATTTGATTGTTTAAAACAATTATTTGTTTTTGGCTCAATTATATACTCTTACCTATACATACATATGACTATGGCTGAAATATTATTATGTTAGATATGATATGATTCCCATAAGTTTATGTTCACTTACTAACATTCCAAATTACTTTATAGGTTTAATTCAGGAATGTTCGTCACAGCATTTAAGCGCCCTTGGCTCTATTCCGCACAGTACGTCCCGCAAGCGCAGCGCCAGCAGAAAATAAACACTTCTCAATAAGTGGGTCAAGCGAAGGCTCGGACACCTAAATAGCAACGTTTTTCTCCCAAAGGGTAAAAACGTATATTTAGGTTCCAGCCGGAGCTTGACCCACTAAGATTTAACAATCTTGCTGGCTTGAGAGTACTGAGGAAGCAAGTCCGCCCGGCGCTGCGCGAGCGTTATGCGGGAGGGGGGAGCCGATCGATACCGAGTCGAGCCGTCATGACTCGACGTATGGAAGGGCTAGAGCAAAATAGTGTTGCCACACGTAAAATCCAAGATGTTATCTCAATAAGTGGGTCAAGCTCCGGCTGGAACCTAAATATACGTTTTTTACCCTTCGGGGGAAAAACGTTGCTATTATAAACAATGTTCCGTAAGTTGCAAAAGTGTGCAAATTTAATACATGCTAGAAAACCAAAGAAAGATCATAATTCCAAATTTGCAGCGGGTAACTAATTTTTTCACTCGTGTTATTAACCATAATCAGTTTTTTAATAATAAACAATGTTCCGTATGTTGCAAAAGTGTGCAAATTTTATACATGTTAGAAAACGGTAACAAAAACTTAATTCCAAATTTGCACAAAGTAACTAATTTTTTTGGCAATGTTATTGATAAAAAAAACCCTTTTCACCCCTTTCCGTACACCCTACAAGGGTGCAAACTCACACGGTCACTTATTTTACCCTTCTGAACAAATTCACAAAGTTTGGCCGAGTAACTAATTTGTTGGGGGTTTTGGGCTTTATTGACTGGACTACAAGCTGGTTGCCAATGATCTCCCCGAAATTTCAATTATAACCACAGCGTGAACTGTATATGTGAACCAGAAAGTGTAGAAATGGAACATGTTTCCTAATTTTTTTCCCATATTTATGATAATTACGTGTCTTGTCTCATTTATATGTTACGGTAAATGTAAGTAATCGGTAATTATCTATAATTACTAATGCACATGGTTAATGTAGTGAATTATCCACATTTACCGGTAATTATATAAAACCTCCGTGCGACCATGGTAAATGTTGACAAAAGCTTTCGAATGGTGAGCGGCTGCGCGCGGGGATTTGTGAGTTTATTTTGTATTAGTTTCTTTTTAATTAATACCGATACCGAGTCTAAAAACGGTTTTATGATAAAGTTGAAAATTTTTTTCCTAATAATTAACTAAGTATTTTCCCGAGAAATTAGCATTTTTTTTGCTTTTAGCTAATTTAAAGGCGTCCATGGATAAGCAAAATGGACAAGAAACCTAAAGATTATAAAAGACTATTGAAGTATGATACAGTAGAGATTGGAAATGTCCAAGAAGTTGTAGTTCAAATAAAAAAAGATAAAAAGAAAGAGACCCAATAATTTACTATAACATACATGCCTGAGGAGATATTTGATATAATCCACGAAACTCACCTATCCATAGGACATGGGAGCAGAAACCGAATGATGGCGGCACTTAATAGCTAGTACAAAAATATCACCATAGAGCTAACTAATACATATTTAAATTAATTAATTTAATAAGAATATATTTTATGTTTTGCTTAACCAAACAGAAGATTTGATCTCTTGATATTTGAAGTACTATTGTTTGACTGATTTAGTTTGTAACCAAATTTTATTATAAAAATAAGACTAGAATTGTATTTATTCTAATAAACATTTGATTCTGATGTTTGATTTCATTATTTACTACATTTACCAAAGGGGTATGGTAATTTTATATAATAGCTGGTAAATATGATTAATTCGAAAGTTTTTACCACTTTTACCACGAGCACTGGTAATTATGCATAGTTCCCGGTAATTATACATAATAACCGCACTATCCACATTTACCGTAACATATTATATAGTCATCATAAAAATAAAAGAACAAGTATATAGTTAAAGGTGTTTTTATTTTACTTATTGTGTTCCATTCTAATGTAATTTTCGTGTGTTTTGCGTGCCAATGTTTGTCTTATATTTTTATTCATAAATAAAACGAACAAGCACTACAAGTGGCGCCGGCATATTTTCTACACTTATTGATTTCGGTATATATGTTTTATTAAGTGACAATTATTGTGTATAATATATTGATAGTACCTCTGGGCGCAGGCGCGCCAGCCCTGTTCCGCAGGTTGAGCGTGATGCGCTTAAAGTCGGCGAGTCGCTGCATGTCGTCGCGCGTGCGCTGCGCCCCGTCGCGCGCGCTCAGCCACACCTCGTCCGCGGCGGGAGGCGCGCGCGCCGACCCGCGACCATCGCTCGCACGATTCCTGCGATTTTTTTTTTCACGTATTAGGCAACGTTTTACACAATTCAATTCAATTTTAAAGGTCTTTATTGATTCATAACTTTTAGTCTCACTCATAGTTTTACACGTATAAGCCGATAGTTGGCAAGAAAGAAATATGAATAGGTACGGAAAGAAACTATGTTTCTTACTTACATCAGTTGTAAATACAAATTCAATGGTGATACAACTACATACAGGTAAACTTAAGGTACCTAATTTAGTGAACTTGTCAATACATTTTAGTAAATAAATAAAAATATGTTTAAAAAAAAAATTATCCAATAGAGACTAAGCAGCGTTAGCACTAATAGTCTTTTCCACCATTTTTATCCCGCCTTATCCTATTATAGCTTTATCTTATTATAGCCCTGCTGTAGACTAAAATAAGGCCTTTGTAAAAGAAACTTATTTGCTATGGATTGAAAATCCCATGTCAATATAATATTAATTCAACAACATAATGTATGTTTGATGGTTTCATAGCTGCGTGCGCACCTGCGTCAGCGTGCGCACCTGCGTCAGCGCGCGCGGCGTCAGACGCGATGAAATTTCAGCACTCGTGCTGAGTTGGTTACCTGTATATATAACAACTAGTGGGTGCTCGAGGCTTCGCTGGCATTAAGAAGTAAAACTTGCATCCTCTATTTCACCCCTTTAAAAGTGGCATTTCCAAAAATCCTTTCTTAGCGGATGCTTACGTCATAACTTCTACCTTTATTTTTTTCAAATTCAAATTCAAGCTTTCAAATTTCAGCCCAATCAGGTTTGGGCTGTGCGTTGATAGATCATTAGATCAGTCCTGTTACCTTTGAGTTTTATGTATATAGAATTATAGATAGCTAGTACCGTGCAGGCTGGTTGATGCTGGAGATGCGGTGCGGGCTGTTGATGATGGACCAGAACAGGTTGCGGTCGTGGCGCGCCTGTCTGCGCGCCTCCGCCCGCTGCGTGTGCACCTGCGACTGCGCGCGCGCCGCCCCGCGCGGGGGAGTCGCGCCAGGAGGGCTGGCTTGGTTACCTAAATACAAAAGGAAAGATTTAAAAAAAGAAATTAAGTACAATCGGAATTATTTTTTTTAAAGATCTCTATTAACATTTTTTTTTAAATTGAATGAGTTTGCACTTGGCTATAGTTTGCTTGATAGCAAGCAAAAGCTATGGCCAATTATACAAAGAGAAAAGGTTTGAGGGTTTGCTTGTTCAAGCAAAGCTAAGAAATCACAATAGATCAATTGGGGCTAGATGGCGCTGTGTGCAATGTCCCGGAATATTTATTATTAAAAAAAAAAAAATTAACACATGACCGGATTAATACTTGATCATAACTACTACATAATATTGCCAAGTAATCAGTGATCAATTTAGTCATGATTCAAATTTTAATTGAATAAGCATATCAGACCTCTTACTTAGAAGAGGTTTCGAAAATAGAGATGTAAAGTGAGCAAATCAAAACCACTGGCTACTTTGTTACATGGTTGTTAATAGTCTGTGAAAATTGTTTTGCCTTAGTGCAAGATCAGTGTACCTTCATTCAATGTAGCATACTAGAAGCAAAACTACATTTATTCTTTTGCTTGTTAATTTCTTGACACAATTTAGACTCAGTTTAAACTGATCACCATTATTTTTCTTATGAAGGTAGTATGATGTCCCCAGAGTGACAAAGGTTTGTCTTCATACCATATCAAAATTGTAGTTCATAATCTACCCTCATATGAAAAATAATGGTGATCTGTTAAACTGTGTCTAAATTGTGGCATGTAATTAACAAGCAAAAGAACAATTGTTCTATGATTAATATTATTGCTTGGTAAAGAAATTAAAAATTACTATGTAGTATGTATGTAAGCTGTAGACATAACCATGTATGTCTAATGATATGTTGTTCAAACTATTTCTTAATAAAACATTTATCTGTTTATTATAATTAATATAAACTAAAATTCTCATTATTAATAAAATGTCTTTACTGCTGGGTCCTGGTACATCTGTGGTACTGGGCTGTGCCTCTGTGGCCAGTCTCCTGCCTCTTGTAGTCTCAGTGTTGCTGGGAGCTTCCTCTAACTCATCCCCTGGAATGTAGAATAGCATGTGTATTACAACTCTAAAATAAAAGATTTTAGCTCCACTTACACAGCAACTTCACACATTTAGCCACATTATAAGCTTGGAAGAGATCAGATCAGATAAGGCCGCCTAATGTACCTCGGTTAAGTCATGTCTCTAAAGTAATTTATGTATATATTTTCTGGTGTTAAAGTTATATTGTATTGTATTATATTAGGAAATTTTGTTCCTAAATGTGTTGAACAGTCGAACAAATGGGCCTTCGATTGTATTGTTCTACCTTTATAAAGCACACTCAATATATTTATGGTGTGTTGGATATGCTTATGTATGTATTTTATATCAACTTTACTTAATATGAACAGTAATATTGTTGCTTAATAAAGGCATCGAAAACAACAATAGAAATAGATATTAATAATAACTTGTACTGTAGCTGAAAGCAAAATGTAAGAAGACCTGTGCAAAGGTGGCTGGACAGTATAATAAATTAGAAGGAAACCTCTGGGCAAGAACAGCATATGAAAGGACTTTATTAACAGCATATTAAAGGGCATAAAAAATCTAAAAAACTTTTTTGTGTTACTAGTTTTCTTATTAAGCTGATTGTTTGTCCAAAAAAATAAAATGAACAAATAAAATATAAGGAGGAGGCTTTAACCCAACAGTGGGCTCTAATAATCTGATGATGATGAATGTACAGTAATGAAAGGTATGAGAAAATGTCATAAAGTATATAGTAAGTACCTAGTTAAGTAGTAAATAACTTCTTCTTATCATAAGGTCATGATAAGCTGCAGGTGATTGACTCAGGAATAATATAAAACAAGTCCAGCATAATACATGTTTTTATGATAATAGAGGCGTAAACTACACAATTAGAACTTATACAATGCAAATGTTTACTAGATTCCCGATTTATTTACCAAATAAGCCTACCCTCCATAGATAGACAAGCAACTTAAGGCTTTGAATAAAAAAAAAGGTTCAGTATGTTTTAGATCACTCATTGTGTGAGCGATAATTATGGGTAGTATATTCTTGTTACACTATAAGTGGTACAGGTAAAGTGGATATTTGGAGTAAGTAATCGGAATTATATATATTTGGTGGTTAGTTTCACATATTTTACCAGAACTCCAAGGGTATTCTGTGATGCCAAGCGTCCTTTTCAGTATATCCTTTCTGCTACCCATACTTTAGAAGAAAATAAGGTTCACTTTTATTTACTTTTTTACTCAGTACTTTGAGATAAACGCAAACGAACGCAATTTCTTTTCTAGTTTTTCGTTGTTTTTTTTTTTTACTCAAAACAAAACAGCTTACAGCACAGCTGTCATCAAAGAATACTATTATTACCCTTTTAAAAAAGGGCTGGCTGTCATAAAACAAAGACAACATAATTTTTTTTTAATTTCCATACTTTTTTTTTTGTTAAATTAGTTCAGCTACTCGGCAAGAGATGGCGTTGGTAACAATGTTGGTGTTTTGTAGCTGGCAATATTATTATAAAGAACGTCAAATGTCTGAAAATGACATACAAGTCAAGAAAATTTTGACATACAAAGGCCATAAAAAAAAAAAATTGACATGTTTTCTTTCAAAAATTTTCTGCGGCGGGTGGCGGTTCGTTTCGCGGCCGGTTTTGTGAAAACCTAGAAAAATTAGGTATAAGAATTAGTACTTTTACATGCGTCGCGTTTCTTTATTTTTGATATAACAGTGTATCTGCTGACATTACATTGAATTTATATTAGTAATATGGCCGAGTTACCCTACCAGGCCGAATACGCCAAGTCGGGCCGAGCAGCATGTAAAGGCTGCAAAGAAAAGATTGATCAAGGCTCTCTACGTATTGCCGTAATGGTGCAGGTTTGTATAAATCGCATACAAGTTTTATAAATACTACACTATAAAGTAATCACTTTGCTACTACATTTACACACAACAATATTTAACGACACATAATGTGATACCAAACATAAATTGAATGTTATAACTATATGTACTAACTATGTCTGTTGTATTGTATTTATACTATTTCTGTCAAGTTCAAACCTGTACATAAAAAGCATATTATTGTCAAATGTGTACAAATTGATAAACAATAGCATTGTGCATCACATCATACTGAAAATTGTTCTTTTTTTACAATTTCTTGTTAGTTGGTATCCTGCTGTTTGTTTAGCAGTTTCACACTACAACAGAGCTATGAATTGTAGTTATTTTTGGTATGAATGTAGTGTGGGGTCTTGAGAGTGACATGGAGCTACTTTTATAGCCAACCAACTGGAGCTAAGCCACAATGTCAGCTAGTAATAATCTTTATTTACAATAATAATACATAAAAAATAGGGGAAAAAAACTAAACATATTACTAACTAACATAACAAAGGCATTAACTTGTTTACTTATGAACTAAAGAATATACCTAATAAACTCGAAACAGTATGTGGCATCTTTAACAATCAATATTTGACCTTATGGCATATTATACTACCTATCCATTCAAGGCATTTCCTTCTATATAAACATATCTTTGTGTCTTTTATTTATAGCTCATTTTACATTCTCTTGTGTATTTTCTTACTGTCCTTATTTTATATATGTGTAGATTCTACAGGCTGTCCTACAATTAATAAAAATATTACTGTTATCATAACTTGGCTAAGTATTTTTGAGAGAATATATATTTTTTAATCATTATTTTGTGGTGTCTAGTCTGCTTTCCATGATGGGAAGCAACCCAACTGGCACCATGAAGAGTGTTTCTTCAAGAAGCAAAGGCCCACCACACATGCAGACATCTCCAACTTCAACAAACTGCGGCATCCTGATCAAGTTAGACTCAAAACTGCTATTGGTAAGAGTTTCTGATTTAACTAATATAATGTGTAAACTAAACCTCTGTTAATTTGTCAAGGGGGAATTTAAAGTTTATTACATATACATTACTTATAATATTTTTTTTATTTGCCATAAAATAAAAAATGATATGGCGAATTACCAGATACAATATGAATATTAAGACTAACTCTTATAACTGATGTTAAGCAACATTGTAATCTACAATCTACCATGCTTGCCTAGAATAATCTGGTTCTTAAAGTGATTATAGCTCAAAGGGAATAAAAATTCTGGTACCTCTGTAAGATTGCTGTAGGTCATTGAATTATTATCTTATTTTAATCATACAGAAAACAACACAGGCATTGTTATGCCAGAAGAAACAAAGGGCAAGAAAGGTAAAGGCAAGAAGAGGGCAGCAGAAGACTCCTCCTCCAGCGCTGCAGTTAAAGACTTCCGCGTGGAATACTCCATTAGCAGCCGGGCTTCATGCAAGAGATGTGAAATGAAGATTGTTAAGGTATTTGACATTATAAGTAACTTCCACTTCATCATTAGCATCATCTTACTGCATATATGGTAAATTTTCACCAAGGTATTCAGAAATCTTAAAACATTTTACATACTACACAGAATATATTCTGATTGTTTCAAACAACTAAACTATTTGCTTAAAATTAGTCTTCATTAGAATATGTCTATGAGGGAGAGAGCTCTCTCCTAATAGACATATTCTACTAGTAGAATATATTTTTCTTTACCTTGTTTTATAAGAGTACTCATGTTGCAGGGTGAAGTGCGCATTTGCAAGGTGGTGTTTGACACTGAAGTGGGGCAGAAGTACGGCGGGCAGCCACTGTGGCACCATGTGAAGTGCTTCAATGAAGAACGGAGCAATCTACTGTTCTTTGCCGGAGGAGAGAGTCTGCCCGGGATCAAGACATTGAGCAAAGAAGATCAGAAGATGGTTATGGATGAAATCAAGTAAGTATTTTCTAGCATTTACAGTTAGTTCAGTTTTCTGAATGATTGTCAACTATAAAATAATAACTAAAATGTATATGTATAGTTTCTTGTAATTTCAGAACTTCCATCCATCAGAAGAATAGCAAAAAAAATTTATTTCACCTGAACATATAATTGCGCATAATTAAATAGTGGAATATTTAAGTACTTACAGATAATATATTATTTTAATTCTTATTTAGCTAGATGGCGCTGTGTTATGTGTCCTGAAATATTTATTAGCCAAGTGATAAGTGTTCAATATAGTCTTGATTCAAATTTTAATTGAATAAGCATATCAGACCTCTCACTTTGAAGAGGTTTCACAAGGTAAACAGAGATGTAAAGTGTGCAAATCAAAACCACTGGCTACTTTGTTACATGGTCGTTATTGGTCTCTGAAAATTGAATTGGTTTTGTGCAAGATCAGTGTGGCTTCGTTCAATGTAGCATGCTTAAAGCAAAACTACATTTGTTAATTTCTTGCCACAATTAATCAGATAATATCTTATTTTAATTCTTATTTAGCTATGGCGCTGTGTTATGTGTCCTGAAATATTTATTTATTATTAATTGTTACAGACCATTCAAAAATGATGATGTACCAGTGAAGAAACTGAAAGAGGAACCCAAAGATGCAGCAGAACTGAAGGAAGAAAAAGACAAAGACAAGAAAATAGAGAAACAAAACAAATTGTTCCACAAACACAGGAGTGCTCTGACTGAACTGAAAAAACGAGATTTGGAGCAACTTCTTTCTGGAAATGGTCAAGAGGTAGCCATAGGCCGAGATGAGGTATGATTTTATAACTGGTATCTAATGATGCTTCATGACTTTTAACATTTTTTTTTTGTATTAAATATTTAAATTTAGGTATAACACAAAAATTTATAAAAAAATATGTGAGAAAAGAAGAAAAAATAAAATACTTAATGGTAGCCAGTGTTATACCTAAATTTAACCATACCTTATGAGACTAGTACATTGATACATAATATTGTAGCTTTACATAAAGATGTAAGACAAAATAAATTAAATTGATAAATTATAAGTATACAAACTGTCTCACCCCTAGAAAAGTAACTACATAAAATATTAGGTTATTATATATAATTTAGCACGCTATATCTGTGGTTGCAGTGTTTGGACCGCATAGCAGACATGATGGCGTTTGGTGCGCTGGAGCCGTGTCCCGAGTGCAAGCAGGGACAACTAGTGCTGGACACATTTGGCTACAAATGCACAGGTAAATTTATACCCCATTATCATATTATTACAATAGTATAGTATACATATTTTAGCGAAATTGTTTGTTGGTCTATTTTTCCGCATTCACGCCGCGATGAGGTGACAGATTGTACTGATTTTTTATATAAGATCCTGAGATTGGCATAGGCTTCTTGAAAATCTTAATGGTCGACATAGTGCAGTTTGTTAAGCTATTTCCCAGGCCTTTATCATGGTTTAAAAAAAATCGTAACTTCATCTTGCAACATAATAGAAACTTTTTTAATTGATATTTTATTACTACACAATCTTACTTCAATGAATATTGCATACAACTTTCTGAACATTTCTTATTCGTATAATATTTTACCTGTTACTTTCTAGGTGACATGAGCGAGTGGACCAAGTGTTCATATGTTACTCAAGACCCCAAAAGGAAGCCCATAAAAGTCCCAAGCGACTTTAAAGATGGCAGTATTTTCAAAAAGTACAAACCGAAAACTGATGTGAGACTGTTTTTGGCGGCTCCCAGGCCTGCACTGATTGTGGTGAAGAAAGAAGAACCTGGCTCCAGGTGAGATTACTCAAATTTGCTATTTTTCCCTCCTCATACTTATAAAAAGTAAAGTATTTAAAATGTGATTTTCAAGCTCGGTACTTATACATATATATAAATAAATAAGTAGCCCACTTGTCTGCACTTAATATTTTAGTATGCTCTCTGTAAGTATTGGTGTAATACATTTCGAGTCATTTATAGAGCCCTGAAAACAAAAACTTAACGCTGCTTGAACGTCTGGTCAAGCAAATGCAGTACTCTTCTAAAAAAATTAATGTCTTTTTTTCACAGAACACAAGTCTGTACATAAGAGCACCACTTAACATACAGCTATGGTAAAATGCAAACCCTTCTTGTATAAAAAAATTACATGTTCTAGCCAAGAAAACAAGAACCTTCCCATCCCGCCGCTGAAGCAATTGCAGTTCTTCCTGTACGGTCGTCTGAAGGACAAGGAAGACGTGAAGAAGCGTATCCTCAAGCTCGGCGGACTCGTGGTCAGCAAGCTCACAGACACCACCGCGGCTGTCGTCTCCACCAAGAACGAGGTCGACAAAATGCATGATAAAATTATTTGTAAAATGCAGGAGATTAAATTCAAGGATATTGAGGTAAAGTTTTTACATAAACCCAGATCTATAGGTCAATGTAATAGTAGTATTTTGGCTTTTCCGCTGTCAAGTGAAACCAAAATTATTGTTCTTCTTCTTATTGAATGAGAGTGGCCAACTCTGGTGTCGAGAGTTTATCAAGCCTCCCTGAGGGCCTCTCACATGGCTTAACAGCTTTTTAAAATTATATACATTGATATATGACTTAGTAGATTAGATAGAGTACTGTTAAATCCATATGGGAGTGGCATAGACAGTGTTTATTAGTCTAACACTGTCTATGCCACTCCCATATGGGTCCTTTTAATAAATTTACTTACATAAAAAAGCCTTAATCTGTTGAATAACTTGACGTGAAAAAGTATTTCTACTAATCTTGCTGTAAAGAATGTACATAAACGTACTTTTAAATAAATGCTTAGTTACACAAAGATACATCTGCTTACATACCATATTGAAAAAGAACTAAACTAATACACTAAGAACTACATACATTTAACAATGTCCAGCTTACTTATCAATCTCGCGCCATTGGTTCCAGGTGGTAGAAGCATCATTCTTTGACCTGATCGACCCGGTCCAAGGAACAATCGCCAACAGCCTTCAGTTGATCAAAGAGAACAACATTGCTGACTGGGGGTCTGATGTAAGTATAACAAAGTATACAAGCTATATCATAATCAAGTTTAAGGCTTAGGGATACCAATTTGTGTTCCTACTAATGCGAATCAGCTGTTTGTTTGTCCTATAAAATTAATTAATACTATTAATGCATTGGTAATGCCGCGTGCTTATCTGAACATGGTTTATCCAGTCCAGATAAAGTTAACGCAGCAATTAACACATAGTTGCCCTCTGAGGGTCAATTTATGATAATCTAATAAAAAACTAGTTCAATCACAATATATTGTTTGTTTATTTTTTTTCTAAATTATTTTTCTTTTTTTAAAAAAAAATAGCCAGCCACGAGATTACCTCAAGACGTGCTCGACGGCAAGTCAGTCCCAAAATCAGGCAGCAACTACGCCTCATCAAAGTCGTCTTCTGTGAAATTGAAGATCAAAGGTAGGTTTATTTTATATGTAGAAATAAATGTACAATGTAAAAAAAAATTGACTAGGAAATTCAGCAAAATCTTGAAATTTTACGTTTCTAATATTTTCAGTTGATTGCAAGAGATAACATAAACTAAAATATTATACTTAACTTATACTGAAGTAAGGCATTTTTGTAAGTGTGTTGTAACGTTCGCTTGCACTTGGTCACGCGTCGCTCGCCGACGATCGTTCATCATCGCCGTCGCCATCCTGGCTCGACAAACATTACAAAGTTTATAATTTTATTCGTTTAAAAAAAATACAACACTGAACTTAAAAGTCAAACCAAAAAGCTATTCAAATGTAGGCTACAATTGTTTTATAAGCGATTCCTTAGTATGTGTAGCGCTTTGTGTAGTATCCCGGAAAATGTATTTTTTATTTATTTTTAACTGGGATTTATTTCTAAACTTTCTAATATAACATTGTTCATAATATCGACATGTCAAACATCATTAATTATAAGTCAAAATAAAAAAAATATTAACTTGTATATTATTTTTTAACTATCCTGCATGTACGTTCCAGGCGGCACGGCGGTGGACCCCGCGTCGGGGCTGGAGGACACGGCGCACGTGTACTGCGACCGCGCCGGCACCAAGTACACGGTGGTGCTGTGCCAGACCGACGTGGTGGCGCAGAAGAACTCCTACTACAAGCTGCAGGTGCTCGAGCAGGATAACAGGAAAAAGTGAGCATATACTAACAATATATATGTAATTGGTTGTTACCGTTTCAATTAAGTAAATAAATAAATATTGAGTACAAGAGACAACCGCCTCCTTTTTTGAAAACTGTTAAATTATACATCTATTTTTCATGAGTTCTTTTGACTAGTGCTAAACCCCCACTATGGTTGTTTTTACTTAAATCTTAACATAATATATTTTTGACTCTTATCTGCAAAGTTTGTAACTAGCTGGCCCGAGAAAGTTGGTAAGAAGAAATTAGTAGGTATTTATTTAAAAAAAAAACTGATAAATTGAGAACCTCCTCCCTTTTTTTAAGTCGGATAAATAATTTTTATTTTCGCTTTTGTAACAAGCAGTGCCCTGCGATATCATATCTAAAAATTGCCAAATTTTATACAAATCAGTTAGTAGCGAGTAGCGGTTTGACAGTGAAGACTTACGCACAAACTTTCGTCTTTTTTATATTAGTGAGAGAACAAGGTCTACTTTTTAATGGTCATTCTAATAAATCAATATTTTGTCATCTAATTTATAATTTTTTTAGTATGGGGCTAGAAGGCGCTGTTTGCAATGTCCCGATATATTTAGGTATTTGATGTCTGTCCCCCCAGGTGGTGGTTGTTCCGCTCGTGGGGCAGGATCGGTACCACCATCGGAGGGAACAAGCTGGATGACTTCCCCACGCCACAGCTAGCCATCGAGCAGTTCAAGCACTACTACTTCGAGAAAACAGAGAACGACTGGGAGTACCGGGACCATTTCATGAAGGTAATGTTGTTATATTTTCTTTTTAGTAAAATAGTTAATGTATATATATGTTATATCTAGTATGTATCCGTCAGTGCATTGCAGCCTGAAATAGGAGCAAACTGACGTATAAAACATTATGTTCCCATAAATTAAATGAATAGCTGTTACAAAACAAAAGCTTTTAAATGAATAAAACTCATTTCTTTCAGGTTTAGCCACACAAAATTACAAAAACTACATTTGACACTATAAATACAAGCCAAGTTTACTTAAGATAAAAAAACATGTGCACAAGATTGTAAGAAAAATAATATTACTATTCTTCACCATCCAGTAACAAATTATGAGAAAAGTATAATAATAATCACTAAAAATTCATGGCTTGGAAAAAATGCTGTGTTTAATAAATGCTATATATAATTACACAGGTCCCTGGGCGCTACTATCCTCTGGAGGTGGACTACGGCGACGAGAACGCCACGGCCAAGCTGGAAGTAGACAAGAACTGCAAGCTCGCCATGCCCATACAGAAACTCATCATGACGATTTTCGACATCGACGTCATGAAGAGAACCTTACTGGAGTTCGAACTCGATACTGAAAAGATGCCGCTTGGAAAGTTGTCCAAGAAACAGATTAAAACTGGATACAAAGTGCTGGCAGAGCTGTTGAAGTATATCGAGAAGGGAACGGCCGAGCAGAGCAAGATTATTGATGCTACTAACAGGTGACGTAACTTGTCCAGTGTTCAGGGGTAAAACATGTTTTGTGAATCACCTGTATTCTAAGAAATCAAATTAAATATATTCACATATGAACTTTTCTTAGTATGTTGGAATGTTAGTGTTTTGTCATAAATCCACAATAGACTTTAAAAATAGGTTAGTCTAATAAGAAACACACCGCCAATATATGTCTCTCAATATTAGTGCCTCGCTGAGTTAAAGCTTCTTATACATATAGAATACATCTTATTTTATTAACCGACTTCAAAAAATGAGGTTATCAACACTTTGAAAGTTTTTTTTTATCTTCACAGATTCTTCACCCTCGTGCCGCACGACTTCGGCCGCGACAACGCCCCCTTGCTAGACAACATAGAACTAATCAAGAAGAAGACTGAAATGCTGGACAACATGCTCGAAATAGAGATCGCGTACAGTTTACTGAAGACCGACACTGATGAGAACACGAGCCCCATCGAGTCGCATTATAAGAAGTTGAAGGCAGAGATCGCTCCCCTGGCGCAGGACTGTGAGGAGTTCGATCTGATCAAACAGTATACAAAGAACACGCACGCGCAGACACATGCCAACTATACGCTGGATATTGAACAGGTAATTTATTTATTTATTTCATTTACTTATGTACTAACAGCTTAAGCCAACACGTACATTAAGCCGACTACTACAATAATGCTAAAGCATTTGGGTAAAACATATTATACACTTTGTTACTTGTAAAATTAACAACAATCACAACGAAATTTCCTATATTTAGAACAGAACATGTCTCTGTTCTGAGCAATCATTGCATTGAGCGAGCTAATGGCTTGTGTTGTAATTTTTAATACCAGTCGATTTAGGTACCTGCGCTTTTACTGTGATGTCCCTAAAGCCATCATGTGTATCTAATCCCTGCTTGTATAGAAAATATGCATCGTATTCAGTCTATTATACTTTATTATTAGACACGATTCTTTTATCTAAAATTGTTGGTTAAAAACTGTAAGTCTTTATCGTCATCACAAATTCCAGCGCTGGTTGCTTCCACACAACCAGCATTATGCTGAGATGGGGCTGTGTTGTGGCAGATTTTATGTTTGTTTATTATGTTTTTACTCGTGTTTGTTTTTCTGTTAAATCTGTCACAATAAATGTTTTCTTTCTTTCTTTTCTTCAAAGCTCCACCACGCCATCTTTCCCGATCTTCTGCCAATTCCAAGACCTCCTCATACGACAGGACGCCCGGCTCCTCCTTTACTTGGTCCATATATGACCTCCTCGGCCTTCCTCTTCCTTTTCGTGCTTCTAGTATCCCTTCAATTATGCATACCCTTAAATTTTTATATTCATTATATTTTTTTCAGGTGTTTAAAGTGGTCCGAGAAGGCGAAGATAAGAGGTACAAACCTTTCAAGAAACTGCACAACAGGAAACTTCTGTGGCACGGATCTCGAGTTACCAACTTCGCCGGAATTCTTTCACAAGGTTTGATTTTAATTTTGATTTCTTTGTGATAAAACGTGCCCACTTATACCCCACTTCTTTATGATGGTCATTTAGAAAGCTGGATCTTCTTGGCCTGCCATTTAGTGATATGAAAAACTTCATCTTACAACCCAAAACCTTAAGAGTTCACTTTTTACACTATGACCTATAGACTGATGCATAAGATGTTTTAAACAACATTGAACTAATTAAGACGCTAATTTTAATTTCTATGTTTTTTTGTATTGTTTTATAGGTTGTGTTTTATAAAATCTTCTTTATTATCTTCTTAACTAGATTATAACAGAAACATACGAAAGCAATTTCCAGGTCATTTAGACAGCCTTGTGTTTTTTTTATTTTTAAACCTCGACTATTACCTGGATTGGTGCAAAATCCCTTGTCAGGTCTCCGCATCGCGCCGCCCGAGGCGCCAGTGACCGGCTACATGTTCGGCAAGGGCATCTACTTCGCGGACATGGTGTCCAAGTCCGCCAACTACTGCTGCACCAGCAAGGCCAGCCCCACCGGCCTGCTGCTGCTCTGCGAGGTGGCGCTCGGGGACATGTGAGTAACGTACTACTGTATGTCTGTGTCTACATGATCGACAAGGGTATGTATTTGTTAGAAAACTGTGGAACACTCAATATGGGGATTGTCATTTGTCAATTCAGTTTGGACTCTGAAGAAATCTCTTGCTAACCTATGATCAGTGAACCACTGAACTGTTCAGTACAGACAAGAGACTATGATCTGTTGTGTGGATTATTACAAACAATTTTGACACAATGTGATATCAGCAAATTGCTAATAAAGTATACATAAAGAAGAAAATATACATAAATTTTATTTCATTTCTGTTTCCAAATATTCCAGGAAAGTGTGCCACCAAGCTGAGAACGTGAAGCTGCCCCCGGGCAAGCACTCAGCGTGGGGCGTGGGGCGCACGGAGCCCGACCCGGCGCAGGACAGGGCGCTGCCGTGCGGGACCGTGGTACCGCTCGGCACGCCCGTCGACAAGCAGGTCGCCACCTCGCTACTCTATAACGAGTATCCTTTTAAACATGGCTGGGATGTCACTTGGCTGTAGACAATATTGTTTGGAGTCGCTCGTCATAATGAATACATATTGTCATCTTAACATGATGGTTGTTTTGTTACACAACATTAACAACTTCAACAAGAGAGTAACTTTAATGACGAAAGCTTACAAACGATCCTAGGGACCTCTGGCAGGGTGAGTTGGTAACCTAAAAGATGTAAAGTAGGTACTTAATATTAAATTTATGAAAAGGTGGGTTAAGCTGTATTAATATACCTAGGCAACATTAACCACAGAACATCTGACACTACAATAAAAAAATCTCACAAAGAAAAACTAAATAATTCACGTCAAAGAATTTATTTGCAGAGTACAGGTAAAAAAACATTAGAAGAAGAAAGGCAAAATGATTGTAAGCAAAGTTTTAAAAAGTGTTTCATAATTTTATTATCCTTAGCACAATAACAGATTCATCGTGTACGACGTGGCGCAAGTGAACGTCAAGTATCTGGTGCAGATGAAGTTCAACCACAAGTACTGAGAGTTGCCGAGCACACCTCGAGTGCATCATACAGGTCCATTCCTATCACTTACCTTAGCTTATAAACCTACATCAACAGATGATTCCTATAACTTAGTTTACTTGTAAACCGGTTTCAACGAATGATTTCAAGATTAGTGTGTTGTCTTGTTTATTCGATTAAAAAAAATATCAATGTGATAAAGAGACAAAACAGATGCACTCAATCTCTCTTTGATATAGGTGTATGTATACAAGTAAGATTTTAGTTACTCAGTTTTTGTTTGTATTATTAGATTTTAGAATAGTATGTTACGAAACTCGACCGAGTCGTGGCTTAAAATTGAAGCGCCTTCATAAATACATTGTTAGTGACCTATAAGAGGTAAATATGTGCTAATTTGTTTAGTATGTCTGGTCATTTTTGCATTTCGTGGTATATAGATTAACTTCTTTTCTTTTAAGTACCAGCAAGTGGTTAGAAATAAGGCAGTCTGCCATAAAACCTTCCTAAATAATTGTTTTTTTTCTGTGCCTTACAAGAATACAAATGAAGTATGTACTCAGTAATTATGTATACTGGCTGTGCAACTATGGAGTACTAAGAAGTAAGGTGGCTGATTTGAGTTTCTTTAAAATAATAATTATAAATCATGATGTGATACTAACAGCTATTTTTATAATGTGAAATGAAAAAGAGTTTTTGTTAATTTTGTCCTGTTGTTGGTTAAGTTTTGTTTTTTTTTCCTACTAAGTTATATTAGTTTTTCTCGATATTGACAAAAGTAATTTGCGAATACCCGCCGTAAATGCCTAATCGTTATTTTCATGGCGCTTTAGGATTCCAAATAATTGTGTTTAATAGGCGCTAGCCTGCACTTTTCTTTAATTACAGTTTATGATATTGTGATAATTCAATAATATTATTTTATAAATAACATTATTTCGTACTATTGTCAATAAATAATCATAATTAATATTTTCACATATAACATTGTTTTATTGGTATATTTTATGAGAACCGTTTGATAATTTACTTAGATATGTGTTAAGAATTAGCAGCTTCCCTACACATATTTAAAAATATCTGTAAAGTTAAACTTGTAAGAGATAAAAACAACAAGCAATTCATTACCTACTTATCTAAAATTGTAGGTATCCTAATAAAAACTTTGTCTCTATGCTATTCGAGATCTAAAATATTTGGAAATAGATTTCCTCAGTCAAAAGTCGGTCAGTGTATGTTTGATTGTATTCTTAAGACTATGAGAAAACGCTCATGAAAAAAAAACATTTTTTTTTTATAAGTGCAAGATGCACCGATTTTATTATCAAACAAGACCAAAAAATATTGAAACTTTATACGTGAATTTTGCGTAACCGTTAGAGATCAAAATATTTAAAAAAAAATATGTTAATGTCACTGTCATTATTGTAAGAACTGTCATTGAAATGTCTTTGCCATCAGAGATCATACGATTTCCATCATTCCGCTCATTTCATTTTGAAAAGGAATCATTTTCAATTTTCATTCAATGTTTTCTTGAGTTGTTTTAATAAAAATGAATTAGAAGAGTATAACTAAAGATTTAGTTTAATATTTTTATTTACAAAAATTGAGAGTTATTGGTGGCATCACTATACAAAGTTAAATTTGCGTAAAGTGTTACTGGACCTGGAAACAATGGCATCAGATATCGTCAATTGGAACAACAAAGAAGTTTTAGATTTATTACATAAAGAGAACATTTCTAATACAATACAAGAGATTTGCAAAACTCAGGATATCGACGGACAATGTCTTCTGTCGTTCATGGATCGAGATTTCTACGAATGTCCGTTTCACAAGCTAAAACTCGGCGAAAGAAAAAGATTTATTTTGCTTGTAAAAAAGTTACAAAAACATAATCGCACTGCTATGTTTGAGCTAGGACTTTATGACGAACAGCAGCTTAGTAATGCTTCTACGAATATAAATTTTCTCGGTACCAACTTGTCGCATTTAAGTTACAATCTGCATAATAAATTGCCGAGTGAAATTTACACAAGTGCACACAGTGAGGACCGAGTCGCCAGCTACACCCCAGATGCGAAGGCTTCCAGACTCAAACCTGAGATTTGGAAAACAGCTATTGCATTAGGTAAGTGAGAACATCTTTATCTCCTTTCTTAGTTAAAAAACGCATGGTCAAGCCACAACAATTTAATGACGCGCAATTTAAAATATGCATTTGGGCCCCTTTCCAAGTGATATAAATGAGTTGCAACCTACTTTCTATGTTACATTATGATTACATTGTTGATTGCTCCTATTCATAGTAAAACCTACTATGACTGCAAAAATAACAAATATATTTTAAAAAAGAAAATATTTACTTACTAATCATGTAATAATACATAAAATATTTTTGTAAAATTAAAAATTGACTTTTTTCTTCATAGTAACCCATTACTTTAGTAATAAATTTTGTATTAACAAGTCTAAAAATTTTCAAAACTATAATTTGCATTTTTTTGGCAGGTTATGTGTTCCTAGTGACATGGGTGACAGCTGTAGTGATGGTGATAGTCCACGACAAGGTGCCAGACATGAAGAAGTATCCCCCACTGCCAGACCTGTTCTTAGACAATGTGCCACACATACCATGGGCCTTTGACATGTGCGAGATCACTGGCTCCTTCCTTATGGCTATCTGGGTTGTAGTACTAGTCTTCCATAAACATAGGTAAGTGTTACGCAAGTAAACATCAAGTAGATAACTGGTATTGAATATTCATTCACAACTAGTTAAATACAGAACTAGTATAATACAGAGAAACAGGGGAAAACTAAACATACTTTACCACTACAGTAAACATCTTTCAAAGTTTTTTAATTTCTATAGCCAATAACTTGCACTTATTTTCTTGTATTACATATTCATATAATACATATTCACTAGTTCTCTGCTGCCAAGTAGTATTGGGCAAGCACTGGACAACTGCTTGTGAGACAAGTGTCCAGTGAAATGGACATCAAGACATTATTTATAATATATTATCTGATTGTGATATAGGGTTAAGTGACATACAGAATTCAGATCTGTGTCTGGATTTAGGCCGAACATTGTTTTTCTTCTATTAGTACTCAGGCTTAAAAAATAAGTAGGTAAAACTTTAACTAATACATATTTTTTTGAAATTCTGAGATTTCCGAGCAAGATGTAGAATGAAGATAACCTTCAGTGAAAAATTTAGGTAACAACTTAAATCAATTAATAAATATGGTATACTTGTATGGTATGAGAAAGGTCAAATTAGATTTTTGTGCTTGATTCAATATCACCCAGAATAGTTTTATATTTAATTTTAAGACCAAATACTTTAATAATCATAACCTAAACACAGCCAGACTTAGGTCAGTCAGAATAAAATCTTACTAGATATTTAAAACTAATCTGGAAAAAAAATATTCTGGAATACCATTTTTTACCTCGTAAAATAAAACTTATATATTGTAAAGTTAAGGTTTGAATTTAAATAAAATCTATCCATGCTGGTTTAGTTAAAGGGAATTTCCCCAACTTTGAATGAGGTTGCCATTTTAGGATTCAATAATATAAATTATGCTAAATTGTAGTTTTTCGCTACATGTTGCCAAGGTAAACTTTTATCTTTAAATTTGTATTTTTTTTTTGGAAATAATCTATTGTTTTTTATCAAGATAAAAATCAATTGACGCTTATATATATCGGCAAAACCCTATAAAAATACTAGCTGAGACTCTAAATATTCTTACACAGTAGGCTATCATTCTCTATCTAGGCTATCATGGATTAGTCCATTCTCTAGCTCTCCATGTAAACCAAGAAAAGCCTTTAGATTTGTGTCATTTAAAATAAATAAAATAAAATAGTAAAATAGAGATAACTCTTTATTGTTACACACATAGTTCAGAAAAGAAGATGAACATAAACACAAGAGACTTTAAAAATAGTGCCACAACTGGCGGCCTTATCGCTAACAGCGATTTCTTCCAGGCTTTTTATCATAAGAATAATACAATAAAGATATTTTTTGTGTAATGTTGTTAGTTGTGAAACTAGCGTGAAGGAATTTGGATTAACACATAAGCTACTTTTTATCTCGTATTAACGCGGGTAACTCCGCTTGACGCTGTAGTTTGTTACATATATTTGTCAAGACGAAGACCAAATCACTACAATCTGATGATATTGATGACGCTCGTTCTGTAAATGTTTGATACAATTTCCGCATTTCAAACTCTGGAACTTGGCACATGTTATTTCCTCAATCCAGTAAAATATAGAAAAGCTTCCTTATCGCATACATACAGATTGTAAACCTCTGTTTTCCTAGTAATCTCATCTAATTAGTATACTTTAGCATTGAATTTTATATTATTTAGTTACTTAATAATACCAATTTTATTGATTTTTTCTTTAAATAATTGAAATCGTCGAATTTCTAATTGAACAGCACAATCTAGTGTTTTGGCTAGATATTACTTTCAAACGTATTATAAGTTTGTTTTGGTAATAGACCACTTCTCATTTGGTTTCTGATAAAAATAATTGTATTATTTTCTCAATTACGCGGTTTATTGGGTTGAGTAGGTACCAATTTTAATTGATATCACTTTAAATAACCTACTGACATTAATCTCCTATCTTTTTCTTAGATAATAACATGGAGTTTGGTCTAAACAAGTCACAAATAACAACTTATATGACGTCTAATATCACGTCTGTAAATTGTTATTTGCAAACATATATTGCGTATCGTATATCATATGATTATAATTTTATTTTGCAAAAATTCTAATTGACTAAACAGACACAATGTATAGTTTCAACTGGTTACTCAAAACTAGCAAATAGTAGAAATTACAAAAAAAATATTTTGTTTAGAAAACAAAGTTAAGCCACTGAGTAGGTACAGAAGTAAATCTAAGCTTTTAAAATGTCTTCCATTATTTATATTGTGTAAGCCCATTTACGCATTTGTCAGCTTTGTTGTACGTATCTATGTTTACCAAGGAAAGTATCTACATATAATAAAGCTGAACGGATCATCATGGTTATTAGTTTTTAGATAGTATGAGGTTTTATGAGTGTCATAGGCTTCTTTTTATCCTGAAATAATGCAAGCGAAGTCGCGGGCGTCAACGTCCAGTTATTTATTGAGCTTCTGTTATAAATAAAATAATGCACCATTAACTTTTTTTCCAATATATTGCTAAATATGGTTATTTATCAAGTTATAAAATCGTTTATTTAATCGCTACCTGTCTAAAATGCAAAGCCTTTTTGTTGAGCTAATTGAAAGCAAGATTAATGTCGTTTTTTATACCAATTATGTTGGACTCTGATTTGACGAAAAATACGATACAAAGACCTTTGTTCTGTGTAACTTGTAACGATCATATACCTATATATTATGTATCTAAGCTCTTTCAGTGACAAAGGCATTGTCTCCGTTTACCAACATTAGGTCGTTTACCTTTTATCAGCCCTTTTTGATATAATTTCTACACGTAACAATGGATACAATACGTATAACTACATTTACACAACATAATAGTTTTTTTCTGAATAATGACTTGGCCAATGGCTTTACGTCTCTGCACAAAATTGTTTGCTATTTTTTCTAAGGAACATCATCAACACTAATGTTCTTCGAACAAAGAACCTACTCTTAGGATTTGACCTCTCGAAACTAGCTGATTTTACTTACTTGTGCCTCAGGACACATCTACTAGAATTTAGACATTCATGGCACACCATACTAACAAAACACAGTTAAAAAAAGTGAAAATTTGTTTGCGAGCATGTATCTTGATTACTGTTCATTAACTCCCCAACGTTCGAACGCAATTTTGATCATAATTTTGTAAGGACGCACCCTGGTTTGAATCCAGCCCTGCATCAATGACTTGTATTTTCAAGTTATGTGTGGATTTGCACTCGCTTAACGGTGAAGGAAAACATCGTAAAGAAACCGACATGTTTGAGGACCACAATATCCGAGGACATGTGTCTTCCGTGGACCTTACAGTATAGTAACTCGGGTAACACTGCTATCCTTTTAATTAGTTGCTTTACAATCCAGATTCATAATCCTGCGGCGGTTCTTCGCGCTGGCCGGCACGGTGTTCCTGCTGCGCTGCTTCACGATGCTGATCACGTCGCTGTCGGTGCCGGGCTCACATCTCAAGTGCGAGCCGCGCTCCTACCCTCCGGCCGACGACCTGACGGTGTGGGGCCGGCGCCTGCGCCAGGCGTATGAAATTTGGAGCGGCGCGGGCATGTCCGTGCGAGGAGTCCGGACCTGTGGGGACTATATGTTCTCCGGGCATACCGTGGCATTAACGCTGCTCAACTTCTTCATCACTGAATGTAAGTCCTTCCATGCAGCTATTAACTTGGAGAAAGTAGCCACTCTTACTTACCCGCCGACGACCTGACAGTGTGGGGCCGGCACCTGCGCCAGGCCTATGACATCTGGAGCGGTGCGGGCATGTCTGTGCGAGATGTCCGGACGTGTGGGGACTATATGTTCACCGGGCATCCGTGGTACACTGCTGAATTTCTATAACACTGAATGTATAAGTAAATGCTGTAGTAGAACACCCGTTTTAATAACTAGCTATATAGTAATTTTAATTCAAGTTGCTACGAGCAAAGTCAAACTAAAAGAAACATGTGGAGTTAGTACCGTGAATTCAAAATAGTTATAATATTTTTGTAGGTAATTTATACTTATAACAATCCCTTACAAAGAGAGAAGTAGACTTATTTCGTTTATGTGACGGAACCAACTCTTCATCATAAAATTAGTAAAGAGCAATTCGATTATCTGATATACTTAGTTATTGGCCATTCGGTCAATACCCCTACGTTACATACACATACATGGTTGTAATAACCTTAATCTTAGCATTGGGTTTAAACCAATACCAACACCTTAGTGCTTCGCGGTATTAACAAACTCTTTGATATCGCTTGACGCTGTGAGTCACACTCACAGCGTGTACTACATACATATGTACATAGGTTTTATTTTATATGTATATCTGATAATAATTTCCTCATTGACTAATGTCAATGTTTCATGTGGGAATAATCTATTCCGTGAATAATAATTGATGTAATCCTAAGCCAATTTATTGCTCAGGATTTATAAATGTAGTTTATCTATATTATACGTTGATTAGCTAATTTTTATTAATTCAGTCTTAATCAACAGTATAAGTGGTATACGAATTAGATGATAGAATAATTAATGTGCTTTGAAAACGTATACTTTGTCGTGTTATAATATATTCAAGTATATATATTACCATAAAGTTATGCTTATTGGCCTGATATTATTCTCCCGACAGCAACCAAGTCTAGAATAAGAAATTATAATGTAAATATAAGCATGGTCATTGCATACATGGAATTTAATTTAGGTACCGACGAGGATTTGTTCTAAATGCTAATGTATAACTAGATTAATCTGGAAGCATAGAAATATGTATACAGATCAAACTGGTTAGATATAGGAGTACACGTCTAGCTTATCGACTTATTAGGTAAACAGTAAACACTATGCAGTTGCGTAGTTTCAAAAGTCGTGCAATACTTCGCGTTCAGTATTTCATATTCGATTTTATCGCCTATAGCATACTGGTATGCGCTGAAGTTTGATGAATATACATAATATAGGAAGTTTGATAATTAGTGAGTCGCACCGGCTTGTATATCTAAATACTATAGGAAACATTTTTTTTTTATAAATGATCTTTATTAACATAAAGAGAAAAGGTTTGTAGGATTGTTTGTTCAAGCAAAGCCAATAAATCACAATAGATTCATGAATTAGCGCGTTGTGTGCAATGTCCCGGAATATTTATTTCTACACAGACCGTATGTACATACTGTGTTGGTCTGTAAGTTGATAATGCTGACACGCACGTTAGTCGTTAGCGATTCATAATGAAGAGTGTACATATTTGAGGTCACGCGAGTCAACAGCCCAGATTCACTCGGAAGTTCATGGTATAGCCACTAATATTTAAGATGGACATGCCCTTAGTTTTGCGTCATTTTATATTTTTGTTAGAATTCAATTAAGTAAATATACTTAGTTCGTAAGAGATTTACGAACATTGTCGACAATTTATCGATCTGAAATAGCCTACACTACTAATTTAAGAAAAAATATCAATTTAATGAAATCTTAATCTCATTGGAATATAATAACTGGCTCTATGTTTATCTGGCCCAGTTAATTTTCTTACTTATAGCATCGGGAACGAATTAAACTGTTTTTATTATTAGGCCTTTGCGTGATGAAATGTTAGCGAAAGTATGATATTGTTTTCTATCACAAATCATAAACATTTTACTATGTTTACGGACATAAAACTTTTTATTTGGTCATCTGAAAATAATAATTTAGAGAAAATGATTTCATACGACGTTTGCTAACAATTGAAGCAAATATTTTCTAGTGTGCAAATATTCTAGTCTATTACAGGTATTTTTGTAGTCTAGACAAAACGGAAACAGAAACTAAAAGAAGGAAATGGTGGGTGGATTGACTCAGCGGATTATTATCTAACCACCTCGATTTGCTAGAACGAAGAACATAAAATAAATATGTTTATGGATACCATCCTCTAGTCAATAAAAGTTACTTATAACAAAATCTACGAGGAAAAGATTTCTACGCGAAACGCTACCTAATAAGGAAGGAATGTAAACACATACTCTAAAAGATGTTTGCGAGTGTGAATTAATCTAGTCCACCAATTAATACATAACTCGACACCAATGACTCAATCCAACTAATAGCCGGATGCTTGCGAATATGTATCTGATGAAATGGACAGCTTTCTATCAGGCACTCGTCTTTGCTCTTGATATGATTATTCCTCAGTAAGGAATCTTACTACAATTTATATCACGCTGAAATTTTTTTTTTTTTCTAATCAGATATGGATTTTAATTTAGGAAAAAAAAACAGAAATGTGCCAGTTACTACACGACTCTATCATATATGATCTCTTCTACAATATCTGAATGATCTATAAATTCTTGATGCGAAGATACTAGACCGACATATGTAAAACCTAGAGAAAGATGTCTCTATCAACTGTGGGTTGACAGGGGCTGAATATTTTTACGAAGTATAGGTTCGCGTTTGACTGTGGTCAAGTCCGCTTGATGTAAAGCAATGCTGCTGTCTCGGGTGTAACACGCTTACTTTATACAAGGTATCTATTAACTTAGCTGGAGTGTAAATATGTGCTTGTGATGATGATGGTGCGTGGTATTTGTGATGCATTAACTCTACATCTGTAGACCCTTGTATTGCAAACATTTTACTGTAAAGATGATGTTGGAAGACCTTGTAGTGCAAAGTGTAAAGATGATATTGACGTACTGTTTGCTGCAGACACGTCCCGCAACCTGTACCTGCTGCACATCCTGACATGGGTGATGAATATGTTCGGCATCTTCTTCATCCTGGCAGCGCACGAGCACTACTCCATCGACGTGTTCATCGCGTTCTACATCACCTCGCGCCTGTTCCTCTACTACCACACGCTGTCCAACAACCAGGCGCTCATGCAGAACGACTCCTCCAGGTAATTTGAGCACTTTTTTTATCAAACAAAAGTAATTCGTAAAAAACTAAGTAAGAGTAGATTTAGAGCGGAACTGACCCCTTATGAAAATAAGAGGCCAGTTCCCTTTTTGAGACACGGAAAAAATGCAATGATGCTCATTGACATAAGTTTGGAATAATTTATACACGTAAAACTAAGTTCGTGTGATATGACCAACTTCGATGTCAGAGTTTTCAAACCGCCCAAAGAGCCTCTAACATGGCCTAACGACTGTATTATGGCACAACAGCTGGGACCTACAATTTAACGTGTGATCCAACCCACGGATGCGCCCAAAATGGAATACCACTTTTTGGTCACCCATCAAAGGACTGACCGCGTCAACAGTTGCTTAACAATGGTAATCACATGAATAAGTATTGTAGAAACCGGTGACACATTTCCCTGACATTCCGGATTGCGATGTACCTTCCTATACAACAAGTGAGTCACATATAGGTACCTACCTACTCTTAGCATAGAATGAAAAGTAGAACCTATGAAAACCTTACTTTGTAGCCCATGGCTCGTAGATAGTGAAATCGGGAATATCGGGATGTGATAATAATACTCAGAATTAAGTATTATCTTTGTGAAGGCATTAGACTTTAACAAGATGCATTAAATTTTGTTTTAGTCGGTAATAATACAGTGCATGCGGTAGAAATCTGACCGAAAGTCTCCTTGAGATTTGACCAACCACCTTGGAAGATTGAACTGAATGACAGTGTGTGCATACCTACATCATATGTGAATATTCATCCTAATTTGGTCATTCACATCTAATTCTTTCGTTTTTTTCGCGTCTTTGCAACATTTAGGTACTTTATTTTTGGAACTCGTACATAAACATTTCACTTACACAAATCGTGCATAATTGAAAGTCAATAATTACATGGCAACACAAGTATTTTACATTTTCCATTTAAATTAATTAAAGTGAATTGATAAATACAAATTGCCTTATGTTTGCATGATGTATGCGTACCTAAATATTATTTGATAACTTTGAATTAATGGTTTTCAAACACAAAGTGAAATATAAGAATAAAATAATAAATAAATATTCCGGGACATTGCACACAGCGCCATCCAGCCCCACACTAAGCAAACGCTTGTGCCGTGGGTACTAGATAGCGGATATAATACTTATATACTTTTCTTTTGTAAATACATACTTATTATACATATAAACAACCAGACTCAACACAAGTAATTATAAATTTCATAAATACTTGTGTCACGCGGGAATCGAACCCGCAACCCCTAGATTAGAAGGCAGAGCCACTACCAACTAAGCTAACAGGCCAGTCCTCCAAATGTTACCTACATGTTGATGACGACTGTTATGACCGCCTGCGATGCAAGTTTGATTGTTAGGGCAGGGTTATCAAGAACACAAACTTCTACATACCTACTTATATTACCTATATACTAATATATGGTGTCATGTTTTTCTTATGCAAGGCTCACGCTTGACCACAACTATCTTGATGTAAACCATTGTTGTAGAGTATGTAATTGTTTAAGTAAAATAACTGATTGGTATGTTGCAGGACGCGTATCTGGTTCCCACTGCTGTCGTTCTTCGAGTCGGAGGTGGACGGCATAGTGCCCAACGAGTACGAGGGCCCTGTGGCGGTGGCGGGCAACCTGCGGCTGTGGTGCGCGCAGCTGGGCGCCGAGCTGCGCGCCTCCTCCGTGGCGCGCCTCGCCGGCTCCAAGCTGCAGGAGGGCGCCGCCATGGGCGAGCACTCCGTGGTGCGCCTCGTGGACGGCATCAAGCGCAACCTCAGCCTCGTGGAGGAGTTCAACGCCAAGCGGCAGCACCCCACGCGCGACAAGCACGTGCAGGCGTGCTTGCTGGACGACGACCCGCCCGCCGCCGCGCGCGACCTCCCCGACAAGCCCCTCCTCCACTTCACCAACCCCCCCTCGCCCAGCATAAGGAGGCGGCTCGAGTGACCCCCGACTCCTAGCTTGTAGCTACTTCTACAATATAGAGGCTGTTCGTAGAGTTATAGTCGACATAGACACTTTACAATGAACTAGATACCTGAACGTTTTACATTTCCATAATAGATTTTATATCATGTTATTCCATTACTATTTATTTTACTTTATGTAAGTTAAATGTAGCAGAAATTGTTAAGAAAATTTATTTGCTCAAAATGCTAATTTTGAAATATAACTTTTTTCGTGTATTTCCTTTTGTTTATAATAAAATAATAGTACCTTCACAAATAGGCAAGGCTGACTGTAAAAGCTTCTGTCATTGCATGTGCAGAAAGATACAATTTATTCAAATTAAAGTTTTATACTCGTCTTACTTTTAGTACCCACATCTACACTTGAACCAATCAGTGATTACGTAACCAATCTTTCTCATATAAAAACTGATGAAAACGAGTTGATAACTAAGAACTTAATTACTTGTAGATCCAGGTATATATGCCAGATAGTTAAAGACCATTGTAGAGAACAATTGTATGATTTGACCATTCACTGACTGTATAAAGTAAGACAACCCCAATCTGAGCTTTTTAATAAAATTGCATTACAATTAGTATTCATTCTGTATTCATTGATAAACACTGAATTCTAAATCATCTTATAAAGTTCAGTAAATTCAATACAAAACTAGCCACATACACTCTATCTAGTATCTAGGATGTCTAGCTGAAGTTCTAAACCTAAGAATGATAAAACTACTGCGCAAAATAAAAAAAGCCAATTTTTTCGTATTTTATATAATTTGTATGAAAAATGTTAAAAAATGTCTTTAAATATTAATAAATTGATTGATGCTAAAAATTTGTCATGAAATAGTAAAAATTCATTACAACCAAAAGCGTGCATGTAAATAAAAAATAATACATTTGAGTGGGTAATGATAATAAATAATACCGATAAATGAGAGCACATACGGCGACCATGGCACGGTGTCGCCGCGCGCGCCTCCACGCATGGCAGCAAGAGACACTAATTAATGAGTTACAGTCACATAACACAATTAAACATAAAACAAAATTTCATTAAAATATGTCCAATGTTATAAAAAAAATATGCAAAAAAGAAAAAACCATTAATACTCTGAATAATACAAGCTTTGACGAAGGTTAAAACGTGTTAAATAGATATCTTAAATTTCATAGAACCTCATAGAAATATTTCATTAATAACTATGTAAATAGGCCACTTTTTCACTGTAGATAACATAACTATACATCGCCACAAAACAGGAGCTCTCAACAAATACTTCTTTGCTTTATATACAATGACTAATTATATCAAAGAAGCCAAGAGTGTTATGAAATATAACAGAACTTAGTAAATAGTGATTGCTTAGTGCTAAGTAAGGGCTTTGAGCTGTAAAGCAAGTTATCTTCAGTCAATTATTCAGCTGTAGCAGCTTTCTCACTCTCAATGAGTAACTCGGAGGGGTCCTTTTTGCTTTCAATGTTTTCAGCATCTCCCGCTGCCTCCTTCTCTTGGGAGTGTTCACGGGAACTGACTGCGCCATTTTCATTGACAGATTCATTCTCAGCGGGGGCATCTTCGGATACGGCTTTGGGTTCTTCAACTTCTTTAGCGAGAGATTCTTCTTTAGCTGGTGTGCCTTCTTTAGCTGGAGTACCTTCTTTCTCTACTGATTCTTGCCTTGCAGGTGATGCTTCTTTTTCAGGAGCAGCTTCTTTTGTGGGTTCTTCTTCATCTTCTCTCACAGGCGTAGCCTCTTTAGATGCTACTTTCCCAGATTCCTTTTCAGGTGACTTTTCTTTGTCTCCATTAGTCATTTCCTCTTCAGATGGTTTCTCTGTTTCAGCAGCCTCTCTTTCTTGAGAGTTCTCTTTGGATGCCTTGCTTACATCGCCATTCAATGTAGCCTCCTGTAATATAAAATTTAAATATGATGTGATGTTAAGGAATAATTAATTTTTCCAAGGTCCATAAACCATGTCAGAGGGCATTAAGGTGGCTTGATAAACACTCGACACCAGAGTTGGCCACTCTCATTCGATAAAAAAAAGAAGGGAAAACATCGTTATATTAAGAGAAAAAGAATTATAAATAATAACTGTATTAGCTGCTAAAGCGACAACACATGAACTAGTTGGTTTGATGACCATCAAGTTTATCCTGGCTATAATGACTAACAACTTGTTAACCACCATCTATTACATATCTAAATTATTTTACACAAAATCAAATTAGGAAAAAAATGCCTTCTCTTGGAAGTTTTTGTTAAAAACTGGGTCAATACACGCATATATGTATAATAACAAAAATAGATGCTAGTTGAGTATACATCTACCTTCTCAGGTTCGGTAGGTTCAGCTGCTTCAGGTGGCACCTCTACTTTGAGGAACTGCTCCAAAGTGTCAACCTCATTGGCAAGGTCAAACTGATCATAGTCCTGAAATTAAAAGTTTATGGTATATTTTTTAATGCAAATGATTTCTTTTCAAATAAGCATATTGACCAAAAACAAGTAAGAAAACAGTTGACATAGCCGAAAATGATTACGTGGATTAATGATACATTTCAGATATCATTACTGACTATCTAAATCAGTCACATTTTACCAGTTATGGTTTATATTAAGATTTCCTATAAATATTACTGAATGAAATTATCATTGATAGATTCAAAATATAGGAAATCAGTCATTGAGTGCAATTAAACTTTTGTGTTAATAACACTGATAAAATCCTGTAATGACAAAGCTAATTAGTAAACAACAGCAATACAAGTGTCTGAGTCATAACATTCTTTGTGTTGAGTAAACAGTGCAAGAGTTTCCACTACAGCGATAGATTACGACAAAAAGTATCTTCTGCAATACTAGGCTGAAACCTTGAAGCCAAGAGAAGGTAAATCAAGGTCTGTAGTAATGAAATATGTGGTAAACTCGTCACGATGAAGACGCTAAGAATGAGTTACTTACCCCACAGTATTCGTCATCGTTGAAGAGTTGTGGCGGCAACGGTGACCGAGGGTTGGGATCGCTGACTGTTCCTCCATTGGATGTCGACTTGTTTTGCATGAAATCTTTATCAGCCTCTTTCCCAGGTTCCGTTATGTCAATGACATCATATTTTATGCTTTTCGAATCTAATATCATCAGCACTCGCTGCTGTCGCTTTTTTACCTATAAATACCATTATTCACGTAATCAAAAACAATCATTACATGAATCAAAAGAGAAAATCAAAACGACACCCGGTCGACAAAAGAATTTATCAAGTATTCGCTCACCTCTTTATTTCCTGAAATGCCACTAACATACACCTTGACCACCATAATTGTAAAATTTGTTTTGTAACCAAATAAATTGTAAATATCGGCCTCAGAATAAAAAATTTAAAGAAAAATAGGCTTGGCCATACAAATCTGTTGTAATAATAATAATTTTGTCAAATGACAGATGATGACATATTCTAGTGTGGCAAGTACAGTTTTCTAAAACTACTAATCTGGCTTCACGCTATTCCTTTATTCAGCCAAAAGTTTAAAATAAAAGTAATCGTTAAACCAAATTAATTTTATATGGTTAGTTATAGCTTCTATTTATTTAAGTGGCTGTTTTAGCACATATCAGATCACAGTATCGTAAACAAATTCTTATTATAAATAATATTAGCATTCAATGAACATCGTGTAATTTTTTTCTTACGTCAAGGACACGAATGTATATCTGAGAAAATTACAATTATAGCGATTTATCTAATTATTTTTGTAATGTTTGTAGCAACTCGTCGTTCTACCACATTAGATTTTTTTGTCAAAATGGCTACATTGTATAATCATCGTCCCCTAATCATTCCGCTTCCGCGGGCAACTCGCGAATTATACGCGTATCGTAAGCGGATATAATTTGCACGAACGAATGCAAACAAGCGCGCTCTCGCCAGAAGAACATAAACCAGCGGTCCATATTAACACCTCCGTCTTCATCTTAGGGAATCTATAGTTTTTTTACCTTCACTTATTTTTTCGTTAGATAAACTTGTTATAAGTAAATTTTTATTATACCTACAAAGTCCTTAATAATTATTATGAATTCAATTAACTCATTAAAGAAAACACAATGTCACTTTTATACAAATTTTATTAATATTTTACATAGGCGTATTGTCCAGTAAATATAAAATTAAAATGCATGCCCTTTGATTGCAAACTATGCAGAACTCACTGCGAGCGCAGCGTGCACGGAATGTAGTAGTCGGGACAAGCCACACACAATTTGAGCGTTCACACTAACATGAATCTGTTAAACAAATCCTACATGATCATGAAGTATTTCTGTGCCTGTACTTAAGGTATAAACAGTTGCAAATATATAAAAGTGGAGTTCAGCCTATTATTCAGTTCATAAATCTAAACTGTCTACCTGTACAAACATTAGAATATTATCTATACAATGTAATTGGAAGTCGAGTCTGTACATAAATGTCACAGATATCTAATAATGCAACAGAGTCCGTCTAAAATAATCTTAGGTCAGCGTAAGGTGACGATGTCTAAAACAAGTTACGATGTACGAATACAATACATATATCCAACGAGTGTTTACACATAAATATTTAGTGCTTTAGTAGTCTTGTCGGAATAAATAATAAATAAATGGATAGGAAATGAAAACAATTGAACGTGAACAAAGTATAGTTATTTGATATTGTTTGATTTGTTGGTACAAAAACACAAAACACATTAAACGTTGTTTAGAGCTGTGACGCGGCGGCTGTGTTGGCAGGGCTCCAGCGGCCAGATGTCACTCGCGCCTCCGATACGCGCTCGCTTGATATGTATTATTAAAATGCTCCCACGATTGTCGCCAAGTACATATTTAACAACAATTAAAACTCCTGCGACTTGCCAACCATAACGCGCGACGGCGATTCAGTTATTTGGAAAACGTTAGTCATAAATGTGATGTTTTTGATTAATGGTATTTTTTGTTTAAAAGCATGCGTTTATATATTTTTATAATTTATCGAGACAAGCTTGATGGTTACGATAAATGATAAACCTAAAAATCACAGATAGCCATAGAAAATAAAATAAAGCAGCGTTAAAAATACATTTTAAAATGTTGATAGGCATCTACAAACATAGAGTGAATTAGCTCGTTTATGACGTCATTATAATATTCCAAGCAAGTATAATTTCGCTATTACTTTTACTTTCTTTTGATAACTTGCAGAGATCAACTGATATGATAAAACTCCCTCCATACGTACAAATTACTAACTAAACTTGCATCACAATTTATAAATTACATAATTTGTGATTAAATATTATAATTTACCTACATTTTTAATTAAAGACAACCTATTTAACAAATCTAATAAATTTAGAAAAGTATACACATGTTAAAAGATTATTATATATTAAGGATTTATATAATTTAATTGAGATAAATTAATATAGTCTTAATATTTACACATTTCCGATAGAAACTCATTCCAATGAGAAACGGAATAGGAATGTAGTGTAATACTTGTCGATGTTTATTTACATCCCAATTTTATTAACAAATAAAAGATACTAAAATATAGTAAAACAAACTATAAACAGGCTAGTTATTTCATATTACATACGTGTCATTATATAACATAATACAATTATACTCAATATTCTCCAGTGGCTTGAGAAAAACATCACATCTGAAATAAAAAAAAGAAATCCGTAAAATTTGATATTAATAATTGTAGAAAACTCAAATGAACCTACAACAGACGGGCACTATTGAAGCTAGGCCCCGCGTACATGTTTAAGTTGAAATATAGTACGACACGTGTTAGCGCTGGCAACACGACAGGACTCCACGTGTGGAGCTAGTGTCGCACGCACACAACACCATAATTATTGTAAGATGAATCTACAACGATTGGTAGCAGCACTAAACTTCGACATACAAATTTCATCTATAAGGTGTTTTACAAATTGGAATGGAATAGTTGTCACTCCAAAACGAAATGCCAATCAAAGAATACAATGTTATACTTTTACAAATAACATGGGCTTCGCAATTCGTCTGCGGGCTTACTCTATTAATATTGTTGTAATGTTTTGATTTCGAAGGAAAACATTTGTAATTTGTGATACACCAGCAATTCTAGTTACGATTTCAGCCGCGCGCAGTTATCATGTCTGAACCTGTGCCGCATCCATCTCAGTTGTACTTGAGTCTCGCGCCAGACTTGAGTGGAGCCACGAATTGCGCCGATCGCGCCCGACTATAGCCGAGCGCATCGAGTTGGACCCGCAATGGTTGATACGAGCGATAGCGGCGGAGCTGTTAAAATTGATGTTAATTGTTTAAAACAACGATTAAATGAATTGATTATAAATTTTAATTATTAAATGGTTCGCGCGTAATAAATAAATACAATATTATTGGTAACAATTATTATTTGTTCTTGTGTAATATTTGCTGACCAATAGTTTATTATTTAATTGAAACTAAAACCACTTGGAATTGATTTTATTGATTTTTAGACGGGTCCGCGCGTTAAATCAAAATCGCTCGCGCTGACCGTTGCACTTGCGATTGATTTGTATAATCGTTTCCACACCACTCTAAGAAGTCGATAATATTGGCGCGTTTTTTATAGTGGTATTCTCGATAGGCCTACATCCACTACTACTACACTCTCTGAAACTATACAAATAACAACATTAATTATTTTGGTATTTTCGTAGCCACAAATCTTCTTAAGGAGGATTAAACACCACAAAGGATTTAACACCTGCGCGCAGGTGTTAAATCCTTTGTTGTTGAATGTTGAATGTTTATTATTGTTTCATATTGTTTGATTAATTAGTTTTAATATTTTTAGTTAATTTAGTTTAGTATATTATTTGTAAGGTTGTATATATTCTAGTTTATATAGTTGTTGATTTAATGTATTTTTAAGTTTATTATAAGGTTTAGTTTCTAATTAGTTACGATTACTGCTCTGTGTCATGTAAGTTGTTTTGAATAAAAGATACAAGTTTTAATATTGTTATTTGTATAGTTTCAGAGAGTGTAGTACTAGTAGATGTAGGCCTATCGGGGATACCACTATAAAAAAAAAACGCGCCAATATTATCTACTTCATAGAGTGGTGTGGAAACGATAATACAAATCATTAAAATCGATTGCAAGTGCGACGGGAACCGCGCGAACCATTTTGATCGAACGCGCGGACCCGTCCGAAAATCAATAAACCAATTCCAAGTGGTTTTTAGTTTTAATAAAATAATAAACTGTTTGTCAGCAAATATTACACAAGAACAAATAATAATTGGTAACGAGTTATTTATTATCTTATTAACATTCATAATCAATTTATTTAATCATTGTTTTGAACAATTACATCAATTTTGACAGCCGTTTCGCTCGCATCAACCATCGCGGAGCCAACTCGATGCGCTCGGCTATTAGTCGGGCGCGTTCGGCGCTATTCGTGGCTCCACTCAAGTCTGTCGCGAGACTCAAGTCTCAGTTGTTGGCAACAACAATGCCTTTGTGCATTCCCTAAACGGATATTTCTTTATAATGTGGCGTTTATACGATACATGCCACGATGCACTACATTTGTTAGATGCAGTTGTAGTAAATTAACTAATTTGCATGTTTCATACTGAAATAGTGTTTGTTGAGTTGAATTTCTGGTTTCATCTGTTTTTGTTGGTTGAGTTATCACGCCATGGTGAATTTTGATAATGTAGTATCTTACGTTACCTTTATGATTGCATTATTGATTTAAGAGTACATTAAACAATTTGTTCACGGTTCTTTTATTGTATATGATTTACATATTTTACCATAGAATGAATATGATCCAATCCAACTATGTATTGTGAAACTACATCTTTAAAAGAACACGTAAAAACTTTATACATATTTATTTGAACATTGAGCTGTCAGATCAAACATAAACCTTATCAAAACAGCGCGAAAAAGCGCAACACTACGCATTAACTACTTTCTCCTGAATTCTCGCAAAATTATAAAAAAATAAGCACCCAAACAATATAATTCTGCGGGAACCTATCATCTAGTATCGGTAGGCCGACAATATCCGAGAGATCAGCAATATCCTACATTTTCATAATATCTAAGTCAATTAACGACACAACACGTTTACCTGTTTTTTTGTAAATTCTGCAATAATTTGTATGTAAGATTAAAAAAAAGGAATTTAGTAGCGCTGATCAATCTGAAAGATTAAAAACTTTACATTATGCTCATTTTTAACCGACTCCCAAAAAAAGGAGGTTATCAAGTCTTCTGAAAGTTTTTTTTTAAAGTCGTAATCATTTGAGTAGGGTTTAATAGTTCAGATTCATCAGCTGAAAGTATAATCGTTATTTTCTGAGATCATGGAACGCAAACAGCTAAACACGTCCATATTATCTGCGATTTCCATATATTACAAAAGTATCGCATGTGTATGGTAAATAAGTTGGTGAGTGTTGTATGTTCAGACGGGGGTGCCGAAGTCGGGGTCTCCGTCGCCGGTGCGCAGCCGCGGGGGCAGAGCGCTACGCGGCGGCAACGTGGCGCCGTTAGATAGGGCTTCGGTCACTCGCCGCGCTGAACCTATCCTGCAGGATAACATAATGTTTAGAAAAGAAAGAAAACTATTTAAGCCTTTACGATTCGCTAAATGGGTACATTTAACTCATATGTGTGAAGATTGGAGAATTCCTACCAACTTATAAAAAATATTATCAAATAGAACATATTTTAATCTAATAAATGTGGCCAAAAAAAGTATGAATTACAAGCTTCTATTGCAAAAAAAAAAATATTTAGTGAAAGCATTTTTCATTCTTATATCTTGTCAAAACTTGTGATGGAAGATAGCATTGCAAAATATGTTTACACCATCAGATATGAAATGTAAAACTCTTCAAAATGATCGCTAACATTATTTTTTACAGCCCTAATTTTGTGAGTTTTGTGTTATTTTGTGGTTTTCTGATTGCTTGACACCCGCGCGGCCCTTGGCGGGGGGCGGGTTAGTCTGCTCTAGCAACTTGCGAAGGGTGGACGTATTCGGTCTCCCGACCGAACATTTTCGAATTTTTTCTCCTTTTAAACCCAATTTATTAATTAAACATTGTTTAAATTGACAGAGACAATTCCTAAATATAGTTATTTAAGATATTTTGTTAGTTTTTAGTGACTTCAGTAAAAGTGATTTTGTAAATATAGTTGTAGATGTGAATTCGTGTCGCGTACAGAACAGACATTTTAGTCCATTGAAATATTACAAAAAAAATTGTTTAAGACATAATATGTAGTAAATTGTTTTGCCTACAAATATGTGCCTATATTTTTTATAAGCAAAAAAAAGAGTGAGAGTAAGAAAAAAAAATATTTTTTGTTTAATTTACATGATATGATAGGTCTTCCAAGAATTCACGTCTATATCTACAAGTTATCAGAAAAAAATTAGGTACCTATTTATATTAAAATTCCCAAAGTAAAAATAAATTAGTCAATACATTATGTAAATCTCGAAAGTCAAACTTACCTTTTATCGATACATATTGTTACAAACTTCTCATAACTCAAAACTCAAAACTCAAAACTCATAACTCATAACTCATTTATTGGTAAGTTTACACGTCCATTTTTTTAAACCATTATCTTTCTTGAGTGCAAAGATTAGGCTGTGCCACAATGCACGGGCGTACGCGATTTAATAGTTGCCGCGTCGCGCGAATCGTCCTATACGCCTTACCAGCAGGTATCGGATCGGGCGGCAGGCGCGGCGAGCTGCCGCAAGTCGCGTGCGCTCATGGTTGTTACGCCACGACATGCCGGTTCTTTTGTTCGCCAACGCCTGACGTCACAACTCGACTCGAGTGAGTCTTATTCAATCCAAATAATAATAGGTCTTTACCCATAAAATTGCCGTTTTTTTCTTACATTTTAATCTGTTTGTAACTTTTAAGTACAGCTATATTTTTTCCAAATTCAATATTTATTGTATCAATTGTTGAATTATGTACCTTTTAGATAAAAAAAAATGTATTACTAGTGCATATTACTTATAGGGAAGTCATTGAAAACACCTCTTTCAATGTGTCGTCGGATTCACTACTTTAACTAGGTATATTTTTATCATATACACTGTTTTTGAGAAATTGATATACGTAGTGCATAGCTTTTTTCCATCTTACTTTAGTTATCAATTGCATCTATGTAGGTATATCTGTTCATCATTTTTCTCAATTTCGTCATACAAATCGGCAATTTCATAGTTAAAGACCTATTATTTTTTTACCCGCAATTTATGTTTATGTTCGGTTAAAAGGTGTATTGCTGGTGTCAAAGTAAATACAAAGATTACAAGATTTGTTACGTTAATAAGTAATGATATTTATATAACACTAGCTGGTGCCCGCGACTTCGTCCGCGTGGAATAGTTATTACCAAAAAAACGGTTCTAGTGAGTTAACCTTAAAAGATAGACATATATTGTTGAGGACATTTTGTTAGATTATTTTAAGAGAAATAATTCTTTCATACATATTTTTGTGATATCTTGAACCGTTTTCGCAGCGCATGCAACGGTAGCCCTCAAAGATGAATAATTTTCCCCGTTTTTTCCACGTTTTTCATTATTTCTTTCTTGCTAGTTCGGTTTTAGGAAAAATATGTGAAAAATGTATGAAACCCAAATTGATAACTTTTTATGAAGATTGTGTATTGCCAGAAATAATAGACCCGCGGCACCCAAGAAATCTGCCAATAAGAGAACCACAATACATAATAGAAGCAAAGCTGAAAAAACAATTAACGACTAAAAAGATCATTATTAACAAAGAAAATAAAAAAACCAAAACAAGAAAACGAACAGTCACACGATCAATCGCAACCTTCATGCTTTCAGTACAGTATATAGGTACATGAATGAACACGGAACCCTATTACTATGCCTCCGCTGTCTGTATCCAGTCTGTATTTTTTTTGCTCAATGTTAAAAACGGTTACAAGTATACGCTTCAAATTTTCACAGAATATTTACTTGTATATTATTTGTACTTCGAAATAAATAATTAAATAACAAAATATATATATTAAAGGGAGGCTCCCATACAACAAACGTAATTTTTAAGCAATATTTTACTCGATCTTTATAAACAGGTAGAAACATGAATATGTGTTTGTAAGTAAATATTTAGAAATATATAATATTATAAACTATAAAAATAAATATCTAAACTAATAGGTACAAAAAATAGACGATAGTATGGAACCCTTCGTGCGCGAGTCCGACTCGCTCTTGGCCGGTTTTTATAATAATCATGCCTTTCATATCTGGTAATTACATAGCTTCATTGGCTTAAATATGTTTTTATTGCAATCGTTGAGTACGTTAAGCGTATTTTGTGTACTTTTACATAGTGTTGTCAATAAAGTTATTACATAAGCATTAAATATTCTCCCTTCTTTCTTTGTTTCCCACTTTTTCATTAGTTTGTGTTTATAATAATAATAATAATAATAATAAAAATTGGCACTAGAAAAGGGGTAAAGAGATAAAATGCGGTAAAAAGTGGGCTGAGGATGATGATGATGTTAGATAATCTGTGACTTAAATGACCAAGGCAGTCGAATGCAACTAAATCTCCATATGGGTTTGAAAACGCAAACTAATCATCAATCTCGGTAGGTTAGATATTTAAAAAAAACTCGTGTCCAATTTGTTTAGGGCTGTAGATGATGATGAAATATTTTTTCAAAATGTCTCGAAGTTGTAAAAAATCTGTGACTATCAAACGGATAAAATATACATAGAGATTAAATGCAGTAGAAAGTTGGTTGAGGATGATGATGATTTTGTATAATCCGACACATGCCACCAGTTCTCATCATATTTAGTTCAAGCACCAACCTGCTATCTCTTATAGTTTTCGAGATCCCTTTGGTACTCCAAGGTCAATTCCACCTATCACCAACTTTTCATTTATTCTATACATTCTGGACCCACAAGGGTAAAGAGATAAAATGCGGTAAAAAGTGGGCTGAGAATGATGATGATGTTTGATTATCTGTGACTTTGAATGATCTCGGTAGTCATATGCAACTTTATCGTCATATGGATTTGGAAACGCAAACTTATCATCAAACTCGGTAGGATATAATATACTGAAAAAACTCGAATCCAATTTGTTTAGGGCTGTAGATGATGATGATGAAAAATGTAGTCAAAATGTCTTGAAGTTGTAAAAAATCAGAAACTATCAAACGGATAAAATATATAGAGATTGAATGCAGTAGAAAGCTGGCTGAAGATGATGATGATTTCGTATGATCCTATACCAACAACCAGTTCTCATCATATTTAGTTCAAGCATCCACCCGCTATCTCTTATAGTTCTCGAGATCCCTTGTGGTACTCCAAGGTCTGATGGCCAAAGTGATTGTGATACTCAGCCTTCAGCATATGTATTAGTATCGCATAAAAAAAAATTGCATGCCGTCGATTGGGCAAACCTGCAGGTTTATAGTTTATCACTTTTAATCTATGTACTTTTTCTTTACAATTCATTTTAACAAGTTATTTTTATAACAATATTGTACTATTTATTTATTAATTAAACTAAATAAAAAATACCAAGTACCATATAAATAAATAGGTAGAAACCATATAAATTAAATACCAAGTACCATTAATAATTTAACCGACAAAACATCACCGAGTAAGTAACATTGTAGGCAAAGAAAGTTTTTCAATCAGTCCCATCTGATTTCGTTTATTCCTTGACAACAGCTAGCTCGGTGTTCACGAGCTGTGACCGTTGATCACTAGATGGCGTATTATACTAGTTAGGCGTCAAACGCTCAAGGTCATTGACGATACGTAACCTCTTAATATGAATGAACTAAGAAATACTAGGTAAGTGTACAATTAAAATAACAAGACAATAAAGATACAATACATAGATATTATATAGAACATTTCCAGTCGCAATATACACATTATGGTGACCATTATCCAAATTGTAATTAAATTTGTGACCGCTTTTCTGCAATTATTAGCTGCGTCGATATTGTTACATGTTGGACTACATTTCGTGACATTTGAATACCAAGTAGAATGGTGATTGTTAGCTTCTTGCTTTTTAGAAGCTTAAGAGACCTCGTATGGCAGTTACATTATTATGGACAATAAAAAGGAAGGAATGGGATGTATATAACATAAAGTAGTATTATTTTATTCAAGGATTTTATTGCGAAATCAGTGTACCTGAATCCTTTACCCTCTCTCCGTAGCGGCTTGAGGTCGCCGTTGAGCAGCGGGGGCGCGGGCTTCAGCGCCGGCTCCGGCGGGGGCGGAGTCTCCACCGACACCAGCGGCGCCACCGGGGGCTCCTCCGCGGGGGCTGCAGCCAGCAACGGGGGCGGCGTCACTGGGGATTCTAGGCATACAAATATAATATTTGCACTTGGAGGAGAAAACTAAAAATAAAATCAGACTTTGTAATTCTCACACATTCTCTTGAGTGCACCTCAAAAGCTGAATAAGCCAAAACTCTACCCTAAGTTTACCAAGTTAAAACATTATACATTCGCCTAAGATTTGTTTTATGGTTTTCTGGTATATTGAATTTAATAAATCACCAAAACCATCACGGCAAGAGAAAATCTTGGCATCATAATTTGGTATTTAAGCTCCATATAATAAATAATAGCAGGCATGTTCTATTGTAGCACAATGGCGTTTGTGAGGGTATCACATCAGATAACCTGGTGGTCGAGTATCAAACTGTCTGGAATAAAAATTATAATTAAACTGTGATCTCTATGAAACAGAATACAGTGTGCGTACCCTGGTGAGCGTGCGCGGCGTGTGAGCAGGGAGTGTGCGCCGGCTCGTCCGAGGAGGGCGCGTCCAGCTCCACCGCGCGGTACGCACCCTTCGTGCGCCAGTCCTGGGGATAGCAAGAGCATTTTATTCGACCGATTCAAATAAATATTTCGGAACATTGCATAAATATTCAATAACACATCATTGAAACCTAGGTACAGCTTCAAATCGTCAGCGAAAAGAAGACACTCCGCGGTTCTGACAACTTCCGGCAAACCATTGATCATAATTAACTGGGTCGGCCCCAGCGTGCTGCCCTGGCTTACATCCGAACAGGGCAAATAATGTTTCAGATCGAAATTTCGCCGTTTTAAGACTCTCGGGTTTTAAGGGTAGAGTGTGAAAACTTTCGAGTGCGAGTGGTCTAATGCGGAAGAGAGTTGAATTTTGAAAGCATTTACGATATTTTTTTATAATGTTATTGTTTTAATTGTTTTCTGTAAGCAGTTGCAATTCTAAAGTATTAAATATTCGTAAGTTTAACTAGAAATCGTCGTATTATTGATATTTTAGTTTTTTATCTTTTATATATATATATATTTATTGTGTACCTGTGGCTTCCGTTTCTTCTTGGCTGGGTTGTGTCGCGCGTGCACCGGCGTGCTGCGCGGGGACTCCCCCGACGAGTAGCGCGCGCTGCTCACCGCGCCCGCGCCAGCGCCCGACCACTGACACAACAAACAAATTAATTTTAAAAACCCCTCTCTTTAAATGTGAAATACGCTAACGTTGTCTATTTCATGTTATGGAATCATTGCCCTCCTTCTTGGGGATCATTCTTGAATGCACAATATATCGCCATTTGAGTCAACCTCAACAGCGCGCAGAACACCATTATACATATATATTATGAATTTTTTAAAAGCGAAAGTGCAATTGTTTCGCTTTCACGACAGAACGAAATCAGGAATCATCGAGACATTTAGTATGGTGAAAGTGACAAACGCTACTTTTTGTCACGACAAAACAAGGACAAAGCTTCGGACTGACTAGTGCTGAACTACTACTACTAGTAATCTTCTTATCAAATGAGAGTGGCCAACTCTGGTGTCGAGAGTTAATCAAGCCGCAATTAATAAAAGCCTCTGACATGGCTTCTAGTAATGAATAAGTACCTCGAGCCTGGTCTCGATCTTGATGGAGTCGTCATCCATGTCGAGTATGTTGAGATTGTTGTTGATGTTGTTGTAGTCGGAGAGGTAGTGCACGGCGTCCCCGCGCTCCCCGCCCCCCGCCCCCCCGCCGCACTCGCTGCCGCTCTCGCCCTCCGACGAACGACTGGAATACAGTAAGTGAAGATCACATTATTGATATTCCTATATTACGTAATTAAAAGAAAATGTGTTTTAAAAAAACATGGCTCGACTCATACAGTTGATTTTTGCCACTAAATAGTCATTAAACAAAATTATAAACATGTTAAGAAACAAAAATATTTTTCTAAGTCGCAATTGAGTAAAACCGCAAGCTCCCAATCGTTTTTGCCATTCGACTTTTGACCGTGTGATGTCTGGCCGCATGCGGCTAGTGTCTAAAAACGATTGTGCTAACTATCAGTTGTAGGTGATTTCTGATCGCATGACGATCGCAACTTTGTGATGATGACGATCGCATATAAATTTCAGATATATATACGAGACGATTAATTCTCTTCTTATTGTACGAGATAGGCCAGGTCTAGTGTCAAGAATTTTCCAACCAACTAAAGTCTCTGACATAGCTGAAAAACTAAGAGCTGTAGTCTGATGCATGTCTCTCTTGAGTCGTATTTCCTCATGACTGAGGGTCGTGACTCTCCTGCAGAATTAATTTGGGGGAGTTCTCTTGGACAGATACATCGTGGTGGGCGCCCAGGTCCTTCCACGGCAGACATGTTCTCGGATCTTGTGGTCCTCAAACATGTCGGTTTCCTCGCGATGTTTTCCTCCACCGTTGAGCGAGTGCAAATCCACACATAACTTGAAAACACAAGTCATTGGTCTAGGGCCGGATTTGAACCAGGGTGCGTCTGGATGAAAAGCAGACACCGGAACCGCTGAGCCACACATTTTTTTTATCGTTGATGCATGTAAGTATGTTGATGCATGTGGTACCGGTTGTAGTCGGGCGTGCGCGGCGCGGTGGGCGTGGCGCCCGAGCCGTCCGGCTCGCGCGAGAACACGCCCTCCTCCTCGGGGTACAGCGGGAACCTGGCACATATAAAAGTGTGTAAGTATTACAAACGTCAATGACACAAGTATTTGTATACTTTGGGAATAGATGGCGCTGCTGAGTGATATGTCCCAAAATATGCAACAAAGCAAGTTACTTTGAATTAAAGACGATCTAGCAGGAAATCGACAGATAGACGGTCGACGACAGTTTTATGGTGAAAGTGCCTTCGAATATAGAGCATTTTGCTTCTACATTTGCAAAAAGGACTGCAAAAGACTGCTGCAGGGCAAGCACGGCACGAAGACTTCCACCATTGTTATCTACTTTTTGTATGGTGACAGGTGGATAAAACGGTGGAAAGACTATTAGCCTTGTGCCGTGCCTGCCCTGCTGGAAGCTGTATTTTCTGCACATCACAACTTCCGGTAGATCCAGTCCAATGGATTTTAAATCTACCACCAATTTGGCGCCACCTAAACGCAGTGCTTGTTTGTTTCTTTATTAAAGAGTGGCTATTATTACCTGTAATTGTCTTCAGAGAGTCTATCGTCATCGTCGGTAGCTATGAACTGTACGCACAGCGCACAGTCTCCCTTCACACTCTGCAGCGCCTGCACCGCCTCCTTGTGGCACGCCTGGACACAATAGCACATTAGATCGTAGTACAGTAAAAAAACTGGCTAGCATAAAGCCTTGCCATTGTCTCTTGCTACGCCCCAATACGTGGAAAATTGTACCTATGTGTGCAAGTATGAATAAATTAATACATAAAATATTCTTGAGAAGGAGAAAGTGTTTGTTAGTTATTTCTTGATTGATTGCTGCGTTTATATGTATAATAAGAACAACATACGCAAAATACCAACCATGAGGTTGTTGGTATTTCACGTAAAGGAGTAAATTAACATTAAAACCATTTACGAAGCATCAATTCAGACTTGTGAACAAATTTGGATGTTGGCTTCGATTTGCAGTAACTATGTAAAATAAAAAATAATGTTAAAAGTATGTGTGTGTGTGTGTGTGTTACCTGCGTGAGGTCGACGTCGTTGATGGCGAGGATGGCGTCCCCCACGAAGAGCTGTCCGGTGAGCGCGGCCGGCCCGCCCGCCTCCAGCTCAGAGATCAGGATGGGCACGCCGTGCTCGCGTCCGCCCTAACAATATGATTTTTTTTTAATATTCCGGGACATTGCACACAACGCCATCTAGCCCCACACTAAGCAAACGCTTGTGTCGTGGGTACTAACTAGATATAAACGGACGTAATGAACATTTACAAAAGTCATAGAACAAATGTTGCTTTTCAGGTGCTAACGCCTTCTATAAAAAGGTTGTGCGTTAACTATCAGCAACCCTGTGCACACACTGTGCTTGTATTGAGACTAAAACGTTACGTCAACGATGTTATACACAGAAGAAATATAATATATAAAAAAAAACTTGTCATATTGTAAACCAAAATCGATATTACTTTTTTAACCGACTTCCAAAAAAGGAGGTTATCAAGTCTTCTTAAAGTTTTTTTGTGGGTATGTTACGCGATTACTACGTTGTTT